>JBAMCP010002607.1:0-11419 GCA_037075105.1 Lissocephala sabroskyi | reverse complement strand
GTATGAACAAAAGGATCTCAGAGACTATAAGAGCTAGAGCAACAAAATTTGGTATTTAGACTCGTTATATCTGCAGGCAGATCAAGTTTATCTTTTTTTCCGATGCCACGCCCCCTTTCCGCCTTAATTGGTTAAATGTACATAACATTTACAATATTTGAGATAGAGTTTTAGTTTCTATGGAAATGTTACGCGAAATGGAAATATCTTTCGAGTGATATTAAATACGACCAGGATCAATAGTAGTGAAGAAAATCAATCTCAAAAAAATTAAGACTAATAATTTATGTGACGTCACTAAGGTGACGGTCAATAGTATACATACACATGAAATCTAAATTGCTGTCATATAAGAGAGAAACAAAAACAGCTGTAGTACACTACTAAAGGTCAGAGTTGCCACTTACGAAATAAGCAATAGTTGAAGTGGCAGCGCAAAAATTACCCGCGAAATATGAATTTAAATTCAATGTACAGAGTATATCACTGTCGGGCCAGCTCGGTTGTTACTTCCTTGCTTGTTATACCCTGTACCTGAACGTACAAGTGTATAATGTGCATGTGCAGAAAATATAACATAGAGAAGGAGACGTCGTAGACCCCTCCAAAGTTACACCCAATATGCTTAGAATGATTAGAGACATCGATCTAGCCTTGTCCGTCTGTCTGTCCGTCTGTTCGTCCGTGCGTGTAAACAAAAGGATCTCAGGGACTAGAGCTAGAGAGCTAGAGCCACCAAATTTGAAATTTAGAGTCGTTACATCTGCAGGCAGATCGAGTTTATCTTTTTTTTTTGATGCCACGCCCCCTTTCCGCGCTAATAAAATAATTTGTTTAATAGCTACAATTTTGAATATATAGCAAAAGTTTGTATGGAAGGACGGCGGAAAATACAAATACCTTTCGGTTGGTACCAAAGTTGGTAAAATCCGATTATAATCAAAGAAGTGACTTCAAGTCAAAGTTTAGGGGGTGGGGAAATTAAATCCGCTGCATTGGCTGTGGCCGGCCGGACGCGCGCACATAAAAGTGGATGGGGGAGGCAAAGAATAGGTAGAGTCGGCCGCCGCTGTGACGCGTTCTGAGTGTGGGGTGGGGAAATTTGTTGTTACTTCGCATATTGTAAGCGTGGCCCGATCACTTGCTAGCTTTTAAAGATCAGCGAGTGAATGGCCTGGGAGTCACTTGAAGACGCCCCACGTAGCTGTTTTAAGAATTTAATTTGCTTCAAAATAGTGAAATTGTTTTGATTCCAAGCCCCAAGTACAGGGTATATCACAGTCGGGCTGGCTCGACTGTTACTTCCTTACTTGTTATAACTGGTGTAAGTGCATTGAAAGGATTTTTATTATGCCATTTACAATAAACGAAATAATTAAAGTTTGCTGGGCCTAGAAATGGGATAACAGTCCAAAAATATTTGAGCTTGGGTCATCAAGTGGGCGTGATGGTATTGTTTGGATTTAACATCTTATTTTCAATCATCGTTATTGCTGCTTCCTCCACTACCGTCGTCAGTTTGGCCATTTGTGTTTTCGTCGCCGGTGTTGCTTGCGTCCGAATTACCTTTATTTTCCTCGGAACTAGCGGGGAACTTCTTAATTATGTCGTTGATTTTGGATGTCAGTTTGACTCGGTCCACAGATATTTTGCCTTGATTCGAAACAATGCACAAGCTGTTGAAAACTCCGTTCTGTATCAAGTCGAGGTGTTGATCGTATGAGTTGGTTATGTCTTTTGGAGCATTCTTTATGGCCGATACTTTGCTGTTAACCCGGCTAACGCATTTTTTGTTGTCAGCGGCGGTATTGGCTTCGTAACAAGTGTCTAATTCAGTGGAGATTTGGTCAATGGCATTCTTATATCGGTTAACTATGGTGTCCAAATTCTTTTTCAAAGAATTCCTCTTATTTTCAACTTCTTTTCCGCAAGCCAATAAAGCCTTAATTTGTTTGTCTTGAGTTTGCTCAATAAGTTTTTTGGCCTCTTTTACGCCCTGACTGGTGGATTTCTCTTCCACCTTTTTAATCTGATTGGCGCCCCAAGTACTCCAGAAACTTAAAAGATCAGTTTTCAACGTAGTCAATTCGGTCTGGATAGATTCCTTTCCATTCGACAGATCAGAGCTAAGTTTGGTGGTCTCTGTGTCAAGAAGTTGTAAATTCGCCTGGGCATTTTGAAGTGCGCTTTTCACAGATGAATCAGTTACGCTTTCAAGTTTGCCTTCCAATGTCTTTAACGTGGCACTAGTCGGAGTTTGGAGACTAGTAACTCCTCTCTCAATATTTTTAATCAATCGATCTACATTGGTTTGCCCATCATCGATGATATCCTGCACAACATCATTTTGTTCAGTTATATCAGCATTGCTCGCACCAACAAAGAGCACCAGACAAAGAACAGTAACTTTATATGAAGCCATCTTGCAAGTGAACTACTTTCCCTCCTGCAAGCTCCATCTTATATAGGAAAATTTTTTTTTTTAATAATTAACTGTCTGAATAGAAAAATTAAACAACGTATATCAATATTTAAGTAATTCGTTGGATCTTTTGTTTCCTTTACTTTATCAGATCATGTGTTATGCAAGGGTGTGGCGACAAGTGCGGTCCACTCCCAACCACAAAGTATTTACTTATATAATCGCAGCACTGCACTGACTTTCTCACCACCTAGCCAGGTCCGTCCGTCTGTCCATATGAACAAATGTATCTCAGAGACTATAAGAGCTAGAGCAACCAAATTTTGAATTTGGAAGTTTATTTTTTTTTCGATACCACGGCCTCTTTCCGCCCTAATTTGTTGAATGTAAGTAGCACTTACAATTTTTAACAGAGTCTTGGTTTCAAGTGGAGAGTTGTGCGAATTAACCTGCCAATTTTATAATATTATATCGATAGTAGCTTTAAATTTCTTAAGCCAACGCAAAATAAAATTGTATTACCTTTTTATTATAGTGTATTTTTGGTTTAATAATATATTTTACAAATAAACATATTCGATTATGAAATCTTTATAAAAGTTAACTACAGCAACATTGTTACATCAGTCAACAGCAACATTGTTGCTCAACATCGCCAACATGGGCCACGTGAAAGTTAAATACCATTAACATCCGTTGTTAAATTCCTGATAATTCACATCATTGCCCAAAATTGTCAAATCTGCAAAACGACGCCACAAGAACCAGCGTCGCTGCCGTCAGAACGCCAACGCCGCTGCCGAAAACCAAGAACTACTATATATTAAGCGTATTGTCTTAGCATTAAGTCAGTCTAAAAAATAATCCCAAATAAAAGCACGCAATTTGAATAAAATTAAAAAGTGTTTTTTAACTTATATATAAAGTAAGTGTCCCATTGTTAAACTATCAAGGACTCCTGAACTGATAAACCGATTTTAAATATGATTTGCACACCTTTCCTCATCGTGCTGTTGCCGAACTAAGTGCTTGGTGACAAAGGACCAGAATGCAGATCTTCGTAAAGACCCTAACGGGTAAGACCATCACTCTTGAGCAGGGTTCGTAAATACTCGCCTGCGAGCGCAATCGCTCCAAAAAGAGTCCACTTTGCATTTGGTGCTCCGCCTGCGTGGTGGTGCCAAGAAACGCAAAAGAAGAATTACTCTACCCTCAAAAAAATCAAGCACAAGAGGAAGGAGGTCAAGCTAGCTGTCCTCAAGTACTACAAGGTAGACGAGAACGGTAAGATTCATCGTCTGCATCGTGAGTGCCCCAGCGAGAACTGCGGCGCTGGCGTCTTCATGGCTGCCAACAAGGATCGTCATTTCTGTGGTAAATGCAACTTGACCTTCGTGTTCAGCAAGCCTGAGAAAAAGTAATTCACAAACTCAAACTCATTCAATTTAAAGTCGCAAATAGCTGCCCCCGCTGAGCCAATTGTACTATTTTCGTGTAAAAGAAATTGATTACATTTTGAACATAGTGTACTTTTGTGCTTTGTCTTAATTGTGCCTGATATCAAAATGCGATATATTTCTTTAAAACGAAAATAATACAATTGGCTCAGCGGGCAGCTATTCCTTATACATATGTGCAACCACTAAAAGCCACAGTTAAACGTGGCAGGGTCAACTAGTAAAATATTAAAATTTATTAATTCCATTTTTGTTAGAAATAAATTTTTATCGACAGTGGAGTGGTTGCTTTGTCGAAATCGTTCATGGGCCTGGTACTTCCATATTTCGAAATAATGCTGTTCAGATCGAGCTCGGCCTTCGTCCTTTGCCGAAAATAATCAGCCATTAATTGAACTACGCAATCCCTGGATATGAGGTCCTCTTGACTCAGCTTAATAGTGCTTACCAGCAGTTCAAGTATCTCGACGCTGGCTTCAATTAACGGGGAGAGATTTATTTCCACACTGTGCCGACAAATAAAGCTAGAAAACAACAGATTGTCGCTTTTATAACACGATTCAAGAGCACTTGACAAGGATGGGATTGAATCTTCATAGCGATTTAGGATTCTCCCAGTCCTTAACTCAAGCTGGCTTCTTCTAAGGTAAAGCTCCTCCGCGCAGCTATCAAAATAAAGCATATATCGATTATGTAGATCATCAATTAGGGATTTGGCTTCGGCGGTTCCCTGCCCATTGGTGCGTTCTTCCACGCGAATTCTCTGATCCTCATTCCACTCGTACCAGATTTGTGAAACCGTGGCCCTGTCACTCACGATTTTATCCTGTAATTGCTCTTTAATGTTCACCGTGACCCGGTCCAGTTCGTGGAGTGTGTAGTTCAGTCTTTCCAATGCCTCAAGCGAGAGTTGCAGTGTTTGACGTTTAATCGCGCTTTCAATTTCGCTTTTTTGCACCACTAACCGCTCTAAAACGGCTTCTAAAGAACTGGTAAAGCTATGAATTCTCTCTAAAATGGCTTTGGTCAGAGCTTCGACCACACTGTGACCCAAGCTGGGGATCTGCAAAATCTTATGGAACTCGCCAGCTTTCGTTAGGTTTTTGATAGCGTCGACAATGCCGTAGCCTATGTTACTTATACCCTCGATCCAATCATCGTTTTGGGCCCACAAACAGCTTCCGTGCAGGACAACTATTAAAAACGCCAACAACTTGTAGCCCGTCATCGAGAGATTTTACAATGCGCCGGGAATATCATAAGTCTATTAATATAAGGGGTATTCTGAATTGCAAGTTCAATATTAGTGCACTTGGTATTGTTTAAACAAGTGGATGATGCGACGATTGTTTAATAAAGTAAATTTATTTATTTTGGTTGTGCATAGAACCGGAGGGAAGTATTTTTCGTAAGGGAAGCCTATAATCACCTCTTCAATTTATATAGTGAATTTTAAGAGATTAAGCAACCTATAAACTCAGCCGTCAACTAATAAAATGATTTTATATAAGGATACTTCAAGTACTTTTAGTTTTTCAGGGACCTAAATAATCCTTATGAAATTTAAGAATCTTAGTATAGGGATTTAGGTTGTCACCATATTCACCTATTCGTCCTTTACCTTAAGCTTAAAATTTGTCATCTTTTTACACACTTTTATGTTTATCTATATATCGGATATTAGGCTCTACTCGCAATATATACATAGTTTCGGGATCTATGAAACCTAATCTTACTTTTGAGCCTCATGGCGATCCTAAGTTTATTTTTAAGAATTGTGTTGATTCTTTGTTTTATTCACTTTTATAGTTTTTATACCCTGTACCTGAAGGTACAAGGGTGAAGGAGACGTCATAGACCCCCAAAGTAACACACAATAAGCTTAGATTGATTAGAGGAATCGATCTAGCCTTGTCCGTCTGTCCGTGTAAGCAAAAGGATTCGATGACACTCCCCCTTTCCACCCCAATCATATAAATGTGTTTAGTAGCTACAGTTTAGGTAATACAGCAACAGTTTGTACAAAGGATGAGTGGAAAATATAAATACCTTTCGTTTGCTACCAAATTTGATTAAATCCGTATAATGAACGGAGAAAATTCAAGTGAAAATGTAGGGTGTGACGCGTTCTGTGTGTGAGGTTGGGTATTTTTTTGTTACGTTATCAATTGTGACCGTGGTCTGATCAGTTGCTAGCTTTTTAAAAAGTTGACGAGCTGGGAGTAAAAAGAATATCTGAAGAAATATCTGATATCAGTTAGGTATTTCATTTATTTCAACAGAAAATAGTAAGACAACAAGTTAGGAAGTAACAGTCGAGCTGGCCTTACTGTGATATACCCTGTACCATCTAGAGGTGGAGAGCTGGCGATAGTGGCCAAAATCGATAGTGACCATAGTAAATTTTGAACCATCGGAGTGTTGATAGTACCATCAATTGTCGTCGATACTATAACGCGAAAAGAAAAACATGTTTTTTTAAAGATTAGAAGAAGTTTTTTGCGGTATTCACCTCAAAAGGCCCGCCTTCCGAAATACTCCTTCCTATTCAACGGACGTTGCGACTTTTCTTTTTTCTGTTTTTTGTACGGAAAATGTTTCCACTTTTTGGGCTGTCCCCTTTTTTTTATTTTACTGAAGAGGCGCGAACAAATTGTGAGGCGGAAACTATCGAAGGTACTATCGAAATTGATTTTGCCACTATCGAACTTGTCCGCCGCTATCGATGGTGGCTCGATAGTGGCCAAACATCGATAATGCCGATAGTGCCATCGATAGTTCTCCACCTCTAGTACCTTCGTACATTGAATTTAATTTTTTTTTCGCGGGTACTTTTAGACGACTGTAGGCGTTAGGGCTGTCACATGAACTATTGAATATTTCGTAAGTAGTTACTCTGGCAACATGTGACATACCGGTGGTTCATGGTTCGTCACCTTAGAGACGTCACATAAATTTTTAGTCTTAATATTTTTTGAGTTTGATTTTCTTTACTACTATTGATCCTAGATGGTCGTGTTTAGAATTATTTGAAAGGTATTTTTATTTCGCACAACTCTTCCATAGAAAACAAAATTATATTTCAAACATTATAAAGGTTAATTTTATTTAAAAAAATAGGGCGGAAAGGGGCCGCTGCATTGAAAAAAGATAAACTTGATCTGCCTACAGATATAACGAGTCTAAATCCAAAATTTGGTTGCTCTAGCTTTTATGGTTGCTGAGATCCTTTTGTTCATACGAGCGGACAGACAGACGGACACAGCTAGATCGATTTCTCTAATCATTCTTAACATATTGAATGTAACTTTGGGGGTCTACGAAGTCTCCTTCTCTATGTTACATACTTTCGCACCCTGTACAGGGTACAGGGTATAAATACGTTGCCTCGGCTAAAGATTGTATAGTACATATGTATTACTTAAGCTCTCCTCTCGATCCAACAGGTCTTATAGTTATGATTAAAATAAAAGTATATTTTCGTGCTAGGATATTTTAATAAAACCAAACCCATAAAAAATCCACCTATGCGCTTTGTTTGGTGCTCCTGGCACCCGTCAACAACACATTTTATCGTGGCCATTTGTCTCCATGAAATCGAACCGGTCACAAAATTCTCAGTTAAAATTCTGTCCACCTACATCGGCAGTCATCGGACATCACTTAAAAATACCTGTACGACTGTTTTATGAGTTAAAATAGTTTGATGGTATCTTTACGGCGATAATCGACGAATCGCGCAGCATAATATAAATTATGTCACAAAAATACACCCCCTGCCTCAACTAAGTGTAGTTGAATGAGGGACCACTCCGCCGTGTCGCCGGCTGCAATATTTAGTACCACAATGCATATATGTAAATGAAATATGTTTATCTTTATTTTTGAGGCAATAGTATTTAAATTGAAGTAAAATATATTTAAAATTTGTGTTAATAAATATGAAATATATATATAATATATATAATATATATATATATATATAAATGGAACATATTTAAATTTTCTATAATTTGAAGGAACCTTTGAATACCCTATTTAATTATAGCTCCAGTTTAAGCTTTAAGACACGTGGTGGAATTTATTTATTTAAGTTTTTCAAGGTTTGATCTTCCCCTGCAATTCAATTATGCTTTTTGAGTATTTTACTAAAAATTTTTTATTGGCTAAAAGCTTATCTTTGGCAAAACGTTTTGTATGAAGCAAGTGTTTAAGATAACAATAAATTATTATTACAAAAAATTGCATCACATCTTGTCTACATATTTAAATGTAAGGCTAAAGTATGCATTCTAATGATTTTAGAAAAATAGTCGGGCCTTGGTGCATTTAATTTGGAATTGGATATTGAACTAAAAGTATTACACTAAAGAGATCGAGATTAAGTTTAAAAATATTTCGAAATTTAGGGTTGAGTCTGGGTTTTAGAACTTTTTGGAATTTTTCATTTTAAGACTGATGTCTTGCACACTGTCACAGTCCCTCTCTATGTTTCTAAAATATCCATCATACTTGTTTACTTCCCTAGATATACCTGAAGACGAAACCATTGCAGGCAGAGCTCTTAAAAAGCCATATAGACCGGACGGAATGGGAGGGGTTGGTGGAACCGATAGACCACACCTGTTGTACAAAAATGGCATTATTCCTGTTACATTTGTATGCAGTGTTAATACCGCTTCTAAGTCTGATTCCTGGGCATGAGTTAAAAATTCATTGTAAGCACTACTTGGTATCATCCCAAAATGATCAAAGGAATCTACATAAGCTTCTGTATCTCTTTTGTACAATTCGAGAAAATCCCCCAACAATTTTGCTACCATCGCGGAACGAGCCTTACTTATAACTTTAAAGCTTTGTGGATTTCTAAACAAAATTGGAGGTTTTACACTACCTCCAAATTTGTTTAGAAATTTTAGAATAATTTTTTCATGACTGTCTTTTGGATCTTGCGTTAGTCGTTTTAATACTGATTCTATGTATAAGCTAAAAGTTTGCCGAGCTTGAAATTGTGTTAATTCAGATCCATTTCCTATCTTTTTTAACATTTGCTTACGAAGTCTCTTTCCCTCCTCCTCGCACTTTTCAATAATTTGTTTTTTTACAAATGGAATTTCGGAATCTGTTTCCAAAGCTCTTTCATACTGTCTTATGCGATTGGTTTGAAAATTATCTTCTTTGGCGCACCGGGAGTCTTGACAGTATAAATTTGAATGAAGCATTTGATTGTAATTGTGTTGCAAAATGGTTGCTTGGAATGTTTGTCCTTGAACTGTTGGCGTAGATATGGGGATTCCGTTTGCAGAATCCAAAAAATTCCCATATTTGTGCATTGTGTCATCTGTAGGAAATATTCGTACAAATCCTCCACGTCTCGAATACTGCAATCGCGCATTTCGTATAATGCGTTGATCTTCTACTGTAAGTTGAGGAGCACTAGTTGCTTTCTTTTTAGGTTTTTTTTGATTAATTGTGTTAGATTCTGTGACATCAGTTCGTCTCTGACAGCTAACATTCCGCAGTCGGGACCATTTGCTTTCATAGTTCGATCGCATTTCAGGGCCATATGCGGGAATGCCCACACAAGTCAGCAAGTCCGTGATAAGACAAGCTTTTACTTTTGTATCCAATGGACTGTCTACACCCATTGAAGGGGAAAGATTCACTTCTAAAAGCCAGGGTTTTAACGAATTGTCAATCAATATATCAAACCCATATAGCTCGAAGCAATTGTTACTGTTTGGTACAAACATTCGACATGCCGAAATTATTGTTTGAGCGCTTGCTAGTACCGCTTTTATTATTAAGTCCTCAATATTTAGCATTAACAGATGAATATCGCAGCCTTGAAGTTTCAAGTGCCTTAGTAATGCTGACAGTGTCCATTTGTGACCAACGTCCTCATCTTGGGCATCTGATGATCTTATATAGTCAGAATGATACTTGTTAATGCTATAATTGCATAAGTGCATACAAGGATTCCATAGATTGTCCGCATGTCTATCATACCGAACGGTTGCTAGCCGAACAAGTCCTTCCTCGTACAGGTATATAATTAAGGGATCGAAAGAGGTCACCAACACGTAAACTCTTAAATCGCACTTGTGGCCATCAATGCAAAGGGGGTCAACAATATATTTAGAAACTAGAACTTGTTCGTCTTGGGGTATTTGATCCGGCTAAAATAACACAGAAAAATAGATTATTACCTATTTAGAATATCTTGCGACCCCAAATTTACCGAATTGACTATAAAAATTCCTCGACCCCTACTTGACGCTGCTGGTTTAACAATCCACGGTCCGCGATGTTTGTTGTGCGCCAGTATTAAATCCCTTTGTTCCAGAGGCAGTATAAAGGATTGTGGTACGATGTCAAAATGTTTCATTCCCCGAAGATGTTGCATTCGCTCTATATTTTTATATAGGCGATCTTTCCGCGTTAATTCATAAGATCTAAAGCAATATAAAAACAATGAAGGGAAATAATTTTTTAACGGCAATTATTTATATTCAGTGCAATCACAATTTGCACTGGGCTGCCACACTAATTTTTGCTTATTTCGTATATGGCAATGCTGGACACACGTATCATATCGGTGTCTCTCGCACTAATCTATATATATTTTATTATAAATTTTGATTTTCATGATTATTATTCATCCCCAACCATTTTTAAATATTTACTATATTATTTACTATATTTTGTGTATACTCTTAATATTTTGTGTGTGTCGCCAATAACCCCTCCCCACCGTTTTCAATATATGTATCATGCAAATTTTAAATGTTGATTTGTTTCACTGTTGTTGATCCCAGATTTATCGAAAGGTTTTTTTATTTTTTCCATAGAAACCAAGACATTATTTTAGTAATTGTAGAGACTATTTACATTTAACGGGTTAAGGCGTGAAGGGGACGTGGCACCGAAAAAATAGAATGAACTTGAATAATAGAATAAACCTGCATATAAACCTGCATATAAAATCCAAAATTCGTGGCTCTAGCTCTTATAGTATCTGAGATCCTTTTGTTCATACGGACAGATAGACAAGGCTAAGTCGGTTTCTTTTTTTATTCTGACCATATTGGTGGTAGCTTCAGGGGGTCTATGACGCCTCCTACTCTATGCAACCTACTTTTGAACAAATTATTATCCCCTTGCACCTTACAGGTAAAGGGTATAACAAGCAAGGAAGTAACAGTCGAGCTTGCCCAACTATGATATACTCTGTATCTGTCTACATTGACTTTCTTTTTCTCAAGTACTATTAGTATTTAGGGCTGCCACATTAATTATTACTTATTTCTTTTTCTCAAGTACTTTTAGTATTTAGGACTGCCACATTAATTATTACTTATTTTTAAATGTGGTGATTTGGAAACACATGTCATATCAGTGCCTCATGCACTAATAAATTTTCAATTTTGATTTTCCCTTTTATTATTTATCAAAGGCCATTTAAATACAAGTAAGGAAGTAACAGTCGAGCTAGCCCGACTGTGATATACCCTGTACATGGGGCTTGGATTAAAATAAT
>JBAMCP010002606.1:0-11428 GCA_037075105.1 Lissocephala sabroskyi | reverse complement strand
TGGTGATGATGGTGGTGGTGGTGGTGATGCCTGCGCTGGCCGCCCGGCTGGGCTGCTCCGTTGGTGGCAGCGCCGGCGTCCAGCATATCAAGACTCTCGTGGCTCTGCTCGAGGTCCTTGGAGCGCGGCCGCTGGCGGTGATGCGGCCTGTGGTTGTTGTGGTGCTCCTTGGCATTCAGCTGGCCGAAGGCAAAGCCTGGGCCGCCGTTCAAAGCCCCGCCAGGGCCTTTGCCCCCGCCCAAGTCCAAAATAGTCAAGGGAATCAGTTGGTTGCGATTCTCATGCAGAATCTCGCAGGATTCCGTGTCCGAGGTTTGCCTGCAAACCAAAATCTCAGTCAAATTCAAAAGGTTTCTGTATTCTTCACTCACATTTGGCTGGACTCCGAGGGGTTCTTGTGGCGGGTGATCTCCTTGATGGCCTCCAGGCCCACCGGGTGCTTGGCAATCATGAAACTCGTGCTCACGGGGATCTTCGAGCCGCGCCCGCCACTCGTGGGCGAGATCAGCTCGTCTAGCAAAGCAATGCCAGTGCCTTTGGTGTTGTTGTTGTTGCCGCTTAGCAGCGAATTGCTGCCGCCACTGAGATTCCCATTGCTGCCGCCCGCCCCGCCACCGCCGCCGCCGCCACCGGCAGCCAGGCCATTGGCCGAGCTCAGCTTGCTGTGGCTGGCCGAGTAGCTGAGCTCCACGTTGTGGCGGCTGCTGCTGTTGCTGGCCTCCAGGTTGGTGGCCGAGCCGGAGGTCACATTGCCGCCGGTGGTGGTGGTGGCGGAGGAGGAGGCGGCCGGGTTGAGGCCGCGGGCACGCGAGGACTCGTTCAGCAGTCTTTGCAGTTCCCTCTCGAAGGGCGACTTGGCGGTGGAGGCCAAGCCCGACCCGCCGCCGGTTTTGTGGTACTCGAACTCAAAGCTGTTGCAGGAGTCGCCTTTGTGCTGGGTGCTGGCCTGCTGGCCGTGGCTCTCGGTGGTCGAGCTGACCTCCAGATCCTTCAGATTGGCCAGGTCCATGATGGGCGAGGTGGGGTCCACCTGGATGTCGCAGGGGTAGAGCCACTGCAAGGCGGGATTGCGGCCATTGCCAGAGCTGTTGCGGTTCTGCTGGTGGTTGGTTGGTTGGTTCCGGATCCTGGGGGAGTCCTCGTCGCCCTCGCCCTCGGTGGTCTTGGAGTAGCTCTCGTCGGAGGAGCTCATCGACGGCGAATGCGGTCGCGAGCTGAGATCATCGGTCGAGGACATCTCCCGGCTGTCCTCCAAGTCCGTCGGCAGCTTCGGCAGCGGCTTCATGTACGTCCTCAAAACAGGCCCGGCCGTGGCCGACACGACTCCCGGCTTGGGCGGCAGCACCGGCAGCGGCGGCTGCTGGGAGTACAACGCGTACTGCTGCACCTGGTGGAGCTGATGGCTGGTGGTGATGGGCGGTTGGTAGGACGTCTGCTGGGACAACATGGAGTTCGGACAGGTATAACGTGGCGGCTCGTACTTGGGGGCGTGTTGCAGGGGCAGAATCTGTTTAGGGGGGAAGGGGTAAAAGAAACCCAGAAAAAGGGGAGATGGATGGTTGGGGGTTAGTCCCGTTAACGGCAAGATGGCGGGCGGTGAAGAGCGGATGAGCGAGCAGGCATGCAAGAAGTACAGTTAGACACGAATTAGTCATACTCACAGCCACAGAAAGGGACAGAGAGAGAGAGCGGAGGGGTGGGGGAGGGGTGGGGAAGCTGCTTAAAGCAAAATCTCTTTGCTCCACAACAACAAATCGCAATCGACGTCACTCACCTTGGCCACCGGCGCGGCGCTGGCATGCAAAAGCGGCTCGCTCTCCCGGCAGTTCGAAAAATTTCCCGTTAGATTACAGTTATTGCCCGCGGCAGAGGATGCTAAATGCTGCTGATGATGATGATGATGATGATGATTAAATGGCTGACTATAAGGATGCTGCAGAGCCGGCGGCCCGCCTCGCCCATTCGCACGCAAAGCCACCGGCCCCGGGCCACCCAAATAGCCCTCCAGGCAATGCAACTGCTGCGGCTGCTGCTGGTGGTTGTGGTTGTGGTTAAGGTTGAGGTGATGATGGTTGTGGTGGTTGCCATTGGGATTCTCAATGATATTAAACTGTTCGCGCATTATTACCAGTGGAATGGCTGGCGGCTGCTGCTGCTGTTGTTGGTGGTGGAGTTGCTGCAGCTGCTGGTGGTGGTGCTGGTGGTACTGGGCTGGTGTGCTGGGGGCTTGCAGGGCTGGTGAGGATACAGAATTCAAGGGCTGACCGCCGCCCATCGACCCCGACCCGGACGACAACGAGCGCTGATGCTGGCCAAAGCCACGCCCACCAAACGCCAGCCCCGGCGGCTGGTACTCGGCCAGCAACTGCTCGCCATTGTGCCCGTTCTCCCGGATATTCGGCAGCCCTCCATTGGCTATAAACGTGGGCTGCTTTTGGAACTTGCTGTTCAGGCGCTGCTGCTGCTGCTGGTGCAGGTGATGGTACTGCGGCGGGGCCGGCACTGCCGGCGGCTGCTGCTGCAGCAAAAGTTGCTGCTCTTCCCCGCCCATCAGCAGCCCGGTGAGGCCATTGTCCAGGCCCGAGCCGCCATAGCTGTCCTTCTTGATGCTGAAGGTCTCGGTGTTCACGTTGAGGTGGTAGTTGTTGTCCTGGAACTGCGACTGCTTCTGGTAATACTCCGTGGGGTGGGGATGCGCCAGCTGCTCGGCCTGCGGCGGCCCCGAATTCGCCGGCCGGCTGGCTATCATCGCATTGCGCACCTCGCCGTTCAGCGCATTGCTGGCATTGTCGCACAGGAAGTAGGTGACCATGTCGCCTTTGCCCTTGACCGTGATGGTCCCGCGGCAGCTAAAACAAACAAGCAAGGCTAAGAAATCGCTGGGGAAGGAAGTAAAGGCTTCAGCCTACCGGAATTCGAAATGGGAGCCCACCAGGCTGTCGACCACTTCCTGGGTAACCTGGGAGTAGCCGGGCACGCCAGTCGAGTCCATGCGGCTGGCCACGTTCACCGTGTTGCCCCAAATGTCGTACTGCGGCTTGCGGGCCCCAATGACCCCGGCCACCACCGGGCCAATGTTGATGCCTGGCGAGGGAATATAAAAAATGAGCAGTGGCAAGAGATAAAAATCGGCAAAGGCTACTCACCCACGCGGAGCATAAAGTTGTTGTAGGAGTGGCTGTTGATCTCCTGGAGGGACAGGCGCATGGCCTTGACGTACTCGATGAGGGCGGTCATGTGGCGGCGCACTGAGTTCGGGTCATTGGCTTGGATTTTGTACTCTGCGGGGAATCAAAGAGTTAGATGGGAATGAGGAGGAGCAGGCGGACGCTCACCTGGTATGAGGCCCACGACAGCCATGTAGGTGCTGCCGACGGTTTTGATCTTGTCGATGCCGCGGAATCGGTCCTCCTTGAGCAGCTGAAATGCCAGCAAAAGTGAGAAAGGTCTGCGGCTCTCCGTCACTCTGCGGGGCACTCACCTCATCGAAATCGGCAATGATTTCATTCAACAGCCTCAGACACTCCAGTCCCTGATCGGATCCGTCCATTTCCGTGTAGAATTCATTAAAGTTCGGCACACTGGCGAAAATAACGCCCACCTTCGCATAACTTTGGTGGTAAAGCTCCTGGAAAAAACAACCCATCAGTAATTTGCAGAGTTGGGCAGGTAAACTTGCCATGTTGTTGCGGAATTGAGCGTCCAGGAAATGGGCAGCCACATGGGCAGGCAGCAGGTTGTGGAGGATGCGCTTGTTTGATTCCTGCAGGACATCCATTTCCTTCTTCTCCTGGGAGGCCTGCAGCTGCCACAAAAAGTCCAGACGGGCGGTGCCCTCCACCAGGCGTCCATGCACCAGAATGGCAATCATAAAGATCACAATGCGCGCCAAGGAAATCAAATGCAAAGGAATCGAAGCGCTGAAAGCAACCAAAGGATTTTAGGTCACCGGGGTCACAAAATATTCCAATCCACTCACTTGACGCGGCTGTCGTAGCACTCGAAGATGTTCTGGTGCGACAGCTCGATGAAGAGCGCGTAGATTGTGCCCATGCCCAGGACCAGCAGCGACTTGAAGATGATGGGCAGTCTGGGGAGGACAACAAAGGACAATGATTAATGGAAAAGGAGAAAGGCAGACGCCTGCTCACCTGAGGAACACGGAGACCGAGAGGAAGGCAAAGGCGGCCGACAGGGACACGTACTGCGGCAGGGAGCACTTGCGGTGGGCGTCGTTCTGATGCGAAAGCAGCAGCAGATCCTCCTCCAGGCTCGGCACTGCATTGGCCGTGGCCGTGCCGTTCCCCGAGCAAGGATGGTCCGAAATGCAAGTGAACTAAACCGAACCAAAAACCACAAATCAGTCGAAGGTTCATGGGGCGAATTTCGGTTTCTGTACTCACCACATTCACCTGGCCAACGGAGTAGATCAGGATAATGGTGAAAATAGTGATGGCCATGCGGAGGGTGAAGCTCTCGGAAATGTCCCAGATGATCCACTTGAGCCGCACGGCCAGGAGCAGCATGAGAATGGCACTCACCCAAATGAAGGCGGTGAGGAAGAGCAGCAGGAGTATCAGAGTCCTGGGCAGGGCGGTGACCTGCAAGGCCGCTCCGAGAATCAACAGCAGCAAGGAGCAGCCCATGGCCGTGGTGAAGCCCAAGTCGAAGTCCTTGTGGTACTCGCGCTCCTTGTCGCTCTGCCGGAAGCGCAAAGTCAGGCGGTCCACATGCTCCGATTTGTCGCAGTCCACGGAGCGGGCATTGATGGCCTGGGAGAGGAAGCGGTTCACTCGGTTGGTCGGCTGGTGGTGGGCGGCCACCGAGTGGCGCTTGCGGAAGGGACGCTTGAATTTGTCCGCGACCTTTGACTGTGACTGGGTTGATTTAAATTGAGTGGATGACGGAGACAGACAAACGGACAGATTCACAGAAAGAACGAAAAACAAAATGGGCGAGTTAGTTTTTTTCTCTTCTATTTTCGGTTATAACGGTAAAAACGGCTTAAATGTGTAGAAATTCGTGTTTGTGTGTAGAGAGAGAGAGAAAATGGTCAAGAAAAAACTCTACAAAAACAACAACAACATGCAGATGAGCGAGAGGGCGCATGCAGCCTACAAAAGTTAAGGAAACTAAGCGAAGAATGACTCACACACACACACACATGCACACGCTGACATCAGATGAATGAAACGCAGGGAAACTTTGAGA
This sequence comes from Lissocephala sabroskyi, assembly GCA_037075105.1. NCBI lineage: Eukaryota > Metazoa > Arthropoda > Insecta > Diptera > Drosophilidae > Lissocephala > Lissocephala sabroskyi. The sequence continues at coordinate 6,217 of JBAMCP010002606.1, read as the reverse complement.
TTAACGGTACACAAGGCCAGGCAATTTACACGCCACACACACACAGCCACAGATGAGAGTATGAAACACACACACACAAACACAGAGAGAGAGAGAGAGAGGCAGCGAACATAACGGTTTCTAACGACTGAACGAGAACGAACGAAATTAACGGTTAAATTAAACTTATGTGTTTTAGTTGTTTCTTCTTCTTGCTTAAACTCTTGTTCTTCTTCTTGTTGTGCTCTGCTCACTTTATTGTTCTTGTGATTGTGCCTATGAATGCGACTAATCGTACTCGCCGCTGAATTCGGATCTGTGCCTACGGTCACTTGGACGCTCCCCCCACCACCGACAGCGCTGCCGTAGCCGCTGCCGCCGATCATGCCGCTGCCGCTGTGCGGTGGCGGGGTAGCATGCAAGATTTTCTGCAGACGTATCACCTAGATCGGAAAGTATACATATACATAGTAGTATATTTTTTTTGGTATTTTTTTGGTATTTTTTTTTTACATACATACATACATATATATACACAAAAGTATAGAGAGAGAAAGAAATATATAGATAGATTTCGAATGTCAATATAGTAAGAGGAGGAATCGAGGAGGAAGGAGCAAAGACAGAGAGAAAGAGAGAGAGAAATAAAAATCAGTTAACTCAAATGCAAATGTAGAGTGTGTGAGAGAGAGTTGGAGAGTCGGGAAGCGGGTTTAACGAGGAGTCCTGGCGAGCCAATACCTCAAAAGGATAGAGTCTTCAAAAGCATAAGTAAGGAGTAGAGAAATGTGGGGAAACATGAAAAGTGTAGGCGGAAAAATTCATCTAAAGATGTACGCTATGGGGGATCCCAAACTTTCAAGCATCCAACTTCCATCATAATCATATTTATATTCTCATCACAGGCGTACCTAAGATTCCTTACTCTTAATAGGGAATCCTCTATAGGGATCTTAAGCCTCTAAACCATTATAATCATTTTTATATTCTCACCTATCTATTTTCCTATAACTTTAGTAAGATTCCTAACTCTTTAAATAGCTTCTAAGGGATCACAATCATATTTATACTCTCATAGGCTATTTTCCCATAAGTTTAGTAAGATTCCTTACTTTTTATATCCCCAATACAAATTTAGATTTTATTATACAGAATTGACTTAAGAACCCACTAAAAGTTCAGCATTCTAATCTACTCAATATCAAATTCAGGTAACAAAGCATACAAAACGATACCTATAAATATCAATTCCCTTACTAAAAGAAGTTGCCAATTGTCTTAAAAGCATTTTCTATATATTTTCACTCCTCATTTGCACAAAGGCCACCAACAAATTTGATGGCTCTTCTTTAAGGTTGAGGGATTCCGTAAACCTTAAAACTTTTATAATTTGGAAGAAAACTCTTTCTATATTCGAATATCTGAGAGATGTCTCAATCTTTCCATACTTCTAACATTCTTTAAAGGAACCAAACAAATTTTATACCTCCTCCTCTTTCATGAAAAATATTCCGGAGATCCCGAAACTCGTATTATTTGCAAGTGAACTTCAATATTCCATATTTCCTTCCATATTTCTAAAGTTCTTAAGCAAAATCCACCTAAAAAGTTGGATGCCTCATTCTCAATCATCGAAAGAATCTGGAAACCTAAAAACCCTTGTATAAGGGGGGTCCTTGCCTTTGCTCACATAAAGCTCCCTGAGATCTTTATTCTAATCACAAAAAAACCCACACTTCCTAAAACGAATACAAACAAATCGATTCCCAGGATCATGATCCCCAGATATAGCAGTACATCTTGAGATATAGGATTTAGAAGTAAATAGAAACGAACCCAATGTAGTTCTCGTTTATGTGAAGGATGTGAATGTATTTGTATGTCCTTTCTGAGCGATACTCGTTGAAAACTAAAACCGGCAGTTGGCCGTTTATAAACTAATCGACTACCGATCTACCAACTCTATAAGGAAGGCATATAGATTTCTCATATAATTTTGGGTATTTTTTTGGTAACAAATTAAAAAATTCTCTATAAAAGAAAAAAAAAAACTACAACTACACAACATCGAAGACAAACGCAATTGAAAGATCTACGGATCTACCAACTACGATTGTTGTTAGTGAGGACAACAGATTTACAGTATGATTTTTAATACGAGTATCCTTTTTTTACAGTTACGATTCGGCGCATTCGAATTTGCCTCAACCGCTCGAGGTGAGTGTGTGATTTTTATTTACGCTTCTCGAAACGACGACGAATTAGACAAACGCTTTGATTTAAAGAATGTTGTTTATATATCTAGAGTATATTTATATATATTGGTTTATAGAACCATACAAAAATTAAGGACACAAAACTGTTTTTTTAGCTCACAACAGAAACGAAAACCAACGGAAGAAAAAAAGTAGGGAAACCAAAAAATGAACACGAAATTCGGGGGTTTGGGATATTTTTTTGTTCTAAAAGACGAGAGAAGGAGGTGGTGGGGTTGGGGGTTGGGAGGGTTTTTAGGGGTAAACTTACCGCATCCTGAAAATAAACGAAAAGAATGAAAATCAACAAAAGAAATCATAAGGAATCAATAGAGACGCCCCCGAAGTATCCCACAAAAGAAAGCGCCAGAAAAAAAGCGTCGATTTTTACTCTCACCAAAGCGGAAGATAGAAAAACGTAAAAATAGAACAGGACCAAAAACAACCCAAACCAAAAAGGAAGCCAACGACGAATCGTCAACTGCGGCCAATTAGACGCGCCATGCAAAAAGAAAAACAAAGAAAAACTCAGCCGAACTACGCAACTACAGAGACTCAACCAACGACTACAGAAAGCGCCAATCAATCGAACCAATCGATGCGTCAACCAATATGCCACTCAGGGGATCGGGGTAGAGTAACCAAAGCAAAAGTCAAAGGAAACCGAACCAAAGGTCGGGGAGGGCACAAAGCGCAGGGAGAGCGACAGAGACAAAGGTCAATGGGTCGATTTTTCGGACTCACCTTGCGGGAACCTTTCTCCGAGACCTGAACACTGGCAGCCGCCCCATCCGAGGCGCTGCCTCGGCCAGGGCCAGCGCCAGGCCCCACGCCCAGCACAGCGCTGCCAGCCGTCGAGGGGAACGAGCCGGTGGCTATGTTCGAGAACGGAACCGGTTCCGAGAACTTGATCGTGTGCAGCAGCTGCATCACCACATTCGAGACGTTTCTAAATGAGAGTTTGCGCCGACTACCGATGGCCGAGCGTACGCCTAGCGTGTTAAGCATTAATGGCTGAAAAATAGATGCCATGATCAGGATATTCTACAGGCTTCAGGGCGGGAAGAGTGCTGCTCACCTTGCGTCGGTGGGGCGGTGGGACAATGAAGAAAGTGTCGACGCCGTGATCCCGGAGATAGGAAGAGCGCTCGTCGCCATGGCCGGCCTCGACCTCGTATTCGCCGGAGAGGGAGTCGAGGGTGGCGCGGGTGACGTGGACGCGTCCTGGCTCGCCGCCGGACTCCATGTGGTTGGCCAGGGTGACGTCATTGGACCAAACATCGAACTGCCATTTGCGCAGGCCCAGAACGCCACACAGCACGCGGCCCGTGTGGATGCCCACGCGCATATTCAGGATTACATCCGTGGCCTCCACCACAGTGCTGGAAAGACGCACATTAAACAAGAAGGATAATGGAGGCAGGTTAAACTTACGCTATGGCATCGATCATATCGAGGCCCATTTCCACGGCACATTTGGCATGATCCTTGCGCGGCTCCGGCAGGCCCGACACGCAGTAATAGCAGTCGCCCAGGATCTTAATACGCAAGCAGTGGTTATCCTGGCAAAGACAGAGTATTTACTTTACCCAAAGCGGGAGAACTTCCTGACTTACATGCGCCAGCTGATCGAAGCGGCCGAAGAGCTCGTTGAGCAGCCTCACCAGCTCCTGGGCACTGCACTGGGAGGAGAGCACAGTGAAGCCCACAATGTCCGCAAATAAAATGCTGACATTCTCATGCTTTTGAATGTAGATCCTGTGGAACTGCCCGGCCACCGGCGAGAGAATATCATTCTTCATTTGCATGGCCACATGCTGGGGCAGCACAGAGAGCAACAGCCGCTCGAGCTTCTCGTTCTCGTCCTGGATCTCGAGCCTGGCGGCTATGCAGTTGCGTGTGTCCAAGAATGCACGACGCTGGGCTCGCTCCATCATGATGTTGACCACCAAGCCGGCCACATTGACCCCAATGAATATGACAATGTTGGCAATCAGCTGGTTGTACTCCAGGTACCGAAACGAGTCGGCAAAGATCTTGTACACCGTCAGGCTGATATGGACCGAGGGCAGGGCTATGCCGAAGGCCACGGCCTCCCAGATCTGCAGCGGCATCATGGCGTAGGCCAGGAAAACCACAAACACAATCTGCCAGACGCCCTCGGCCATCACCTCCTTGGTGTCCACCGGGAACAGGCTGCCCAATGTCGGCATAGACACAATGCAAATGCTGGCCGTGAACAGCAGGATGCCATAGCAAAGGCTCGGCAAGTGGTGGTCCTTGATCACCGAGCACTGCAACAGCACCAAGACAATCGCAAACAGCACGCACACAATCGCATTGAAGATGTTCTGTCCCCCCAAACGACAACGATCAATAGGATTCAAAGAGATCCAAGGACTCCACTTACATGAAAGGTGGCGGCATTGTTGAAGGCCAGGGAGAGGGCAGCCATCACCCCGCACAGGACCACCACCAGGGCCACCACGCCCAGCACCGAGAAGCGCTGCAGCTTCAGCGTGTACCGCTGGTAGAGGCATTCCAGTTCGTCGTTCTCGAAGCGCAGGGTGTTCAGCGGGCGGCCGCGGGTCGCCTTCACCGCATGGTCCATGGTCGCGGTGGCGCGGTCTCCTGGCCCGGCCAACTACGAGGGGCGGCCTGGTTGCCTCCGCCGCCGCACTGTCTTCAAGTGCAGCGGCGTCTCCTGCAAGCAAACGGAAAGGAAAAAAGACGATTAGTAGACGCTTCTAAAAATCAAACTAAGAAAAGAGCAGCCTGGTGATCACCTCCAAGGCAGTTAGGAGGATGGCAAGATTCGTAGCCCAACAAAAATATTGATACCGATTATATGGATTCCCAGTTAAGTGGAGAATGGGAGACACTGAGGAAACTTCTATATCGGATCTTTTTCTTTAATCTTGAGAGGTTTTGAAACCCTTATTCGAAGTAAAACTGCACCGGCCAGTCAGGCACGCAGTGCCTCCCACTCAATGGATAAGATGAAATGAGATTCCAACGAAGGGGGTGGGGGCATTGATGGGCACAAATTATTTGATGTTGTCATGGGAGACCCGCCAACCAACAGTTGGCCGGCATGCAATTTCATTAGCAACCTCCCCTCCCCCCTCCCGGTGGCGACCACGCGGCAACCTTGAAATGTTGCAGTTGCTGCTGTCGGGCCTGGCGAGAGGGAGGGGCGGGGGATTTTCTTTTTTTTATATATATTTTTGCCCATTTCAAAGCGTTTGGCAGTTCTGGTGGCACGCAATCATTGAAATGGAAAATGCTCTTTACCGCTGGCACCGCTCCACATGCCACCTCCCCCCCACCCCCGCCCCCTCTGCACCAACAGTTATGCCCACTTAAAAATAACATTTCCTCCACCCCCCGCCCCCCTGATTTTCACAAAAATATTTGCTAAAAATAATCGCCTCCTTCGGCGACGAGCTGGCCGGCCGCCCCGTTCACTGCTTCGCGGCAAATCAATCAATGCCCGGGCACTTGCCTCCCCCCTGGCAAAGGGGCGTGTTCCAGTTGAGGGAGGCGACTCGGCTGCTGTCGTCTTGCCAGTTTACATATTTGCGTTATTTATGAGTGCCGCGTACACCTGCTGGGTCCTTGCCAAATCAACGGACGGAGAAGAAAGATTAATGAACATCCATTTGGGGATTGCAGATGGCAATCGAAATCGCAATCGAAAGTCCCTGCGCGTCCGTCCGTCTGTCCGTCCACCGTGTATGCAAATTGAATTAGAAAATTTGACGCCTTTCAAATTTCGCAAATGGGTAATTTTCATCATTGCCAAACCGTAAAATATTCAGTGTAATTTCAATAACCCGGAAAATGTTTGACAATTCATAAAACCACCCACCCCCCTCCCCATATGACAGGTGGCAAGGATGTAACCCGCCGGCAAGACGGATCGGTTCCCAGCCGTCAAAGTCGGGAGGTGGGGGGGACGGGCAAACTTTACAAGTTGCAGC
>JBAMCP010002605.1:0-11428 GCA_037075105.1 Lissocephala sabroskyi | reverse complement strand
AAATGAACCTGGGCACCACGGCGGTAGAATTTAATATTTGTTAAGTTTTTCCCAGCGCCAGCATTGGAAACAAATCGCTCTTAAGCTTCCGTGGTGCACGGAGCCCAGACAACGCCACAATGGTAAACAACCTTAAAATCAATATAAACATTAAATGTTTTTATCACATAAAATAATAATAATTTAGGCTTCCAAGCCAAAAACGCAATTTTTAGTTTCGGCATTTACATTGTACATAACATGTTGTGTCCATGCCCGCGCTTGTTCCGCAAATTCAAGGCCGCTCCGAATATAATGTAAAAATATTTTTACCTGTATGTGTATGTGTGTGTATGTGCGTAAGATTATTTTTTTTTTGATATGCGGGAGCAAACACAAATTTGTTTTTATATTTAGCCTTGATTTTCACGGACAACATTTTGTTTATATATGTCCATTTGTGTTTTTGCGCCTACAATGTTCGATGCTTGAATCAATTTACGTGCTATTTATTGAGATTCCTTTCGAAATTTAAAAGAAGAACACAAATTAAACCTAACTCTCTTTTAGATTTGTAGATTCTATAAGTTTTTAAGGATTCCAAACTTCATTAGGTTTGGCTCCCTCAGTCATCTCTTTGACAATGCGTTTTATTAAGCCGGAGCCGTACTACGAGGTAGTTTAAATAAATAATCACGACCAATAGAGGCGGACTGACCAAGCTGACAGATTGACTCTCTACTTCTATAAAGAATCCTTACTCATACTCCTTCGAAATATATCCTTACAGGGCCTGCCACCGTTTAATGTCACCGGAAGTCCTTTCAACGTCGTCCCCATACACAACTATCCGGAGTTAATGAAGGAGACCTGCGCCCTCATTAACTCCGAGTGGCCGCGAAGTGAAACCGCACGAATGCGGTCCTTGGAAGCCTCCTGCGATTCACTGCCCTGCTCTCTGGTGCTGACCACGGAGGGGATGTGCCGAGTAATAGCTCACCTTAAATTAAGTCCCATCAATTCCAAAAAGAAGGCTTGTTTCGTGGAATCCGTGGTGGTGGACAAAAGGTACCGCGGCCAAGGCTTCGGCAAGCTGATTATGAAATTTGCCGAGGACTACTGCCGGGCAGTTTTGGATCTAAAGACTATTTATTTATCAACCACCGATCAGGATGGTTTCTACGAGCGAATAGGCTATGAGTATTGTGCTCCCGTGTCCATGTACGGCCCGCGCCATTGCGAACTGCCGAGCTTACAAAATGCCAAAAAGAAATACATGAAGAAGGTTCTATAGACATCAACGCCTGTTATAATGGTTCTTTCCAAACTGAATGAGCCAGCCGTGAAAGTTAATTGAGCCTGACGCTTATCCTAGACAATGTATTTTAGCGCTAGCTTCAAATTCCATGATGCACACGAACATTCACATTTAACTCGAGTTGATTTTTAATATTGCTTTCAGTGTGTATTTGATTAGAACTTTTTGGTTTATTTTGTTTAAACAAATTATTTATAAATCAAGAAACACTACCATTACATTAGTATTGTAAGTGTATTAAGATTTTGCATACGAATGTACATAATATACATCAGTGGGCGGAAGCAAATGAACAAAACTGTTGCGTAAAAATACTTCGGGGTGGCTCCGACCGATTTTTGTATTTCTATATAAAATATAGCTGGCAAAATGTTACCTCTCCTGATGGGCTAATTTACAGTCCTTGAAAGAAAAGCCTCCCGGCTTTAAAGACAATAAAGTGCAAGCCGTCCACACATATTTTGAGCAAACTTATGAAGAGGCCCGGACAAGAGAAAGGTAAGCATTATGATCCTTATTTATTTACATATTTTGATCTCATCTATTCTTTCTTTATGTAGAGAGATGCCTACACAGGCTGCCCAACTACGACCCCGAAAGGATTGAATAGAATATACGACTTGCCATCAAATGAAGTGAACAATTGAGGAGAATAACATTTGGAGCTGCTATTTTGTATATAGAAATAGAAAAGAATTGCGGTTGCCATACTTTTTGGTAGCAAGTTGGGCGCCCAAGTTCAAGATTATGCTATTTTATTTTTAATCTACAAACAAAAATGTGATCATGTCAGCCTGTGCATAAAAATAGAGCCGCCGCCAGACGTCTAAACGAAATGTTCAGTAATGTTTCCGTGTGGCAAGGGTTTGGCTTGCCGCAGGTGGACTGCTTTCTTTTTTTGGCAGCCTCATCTCGGAAGTGCAGGCGGAACCCGGGGAAAACGAGCAGAGCACATATTTTAAATGCCAGACTGGCGTCGAACACGGCAGGTGTTAATAGGCTAAAATTTCAAGCATTTCGTTGCAAATGATTCGAATTCTTGCCCATTTAATAGAAATTTAAACGAATTCTCTATGCGTGGGACTCATCTGCGTTGAGGTCGGAGAAGGGGTTGTCGGCTGGATTCTTCACTCTCCTTAAGGTTATGCCCAGCTTAAGTTCGCTAAGGAAATCGGTGGCTGGCGGCTTCTTCTCCAAGCGCGGCTTGGGGCCACTCACAGTAGCCGCCTTTTGGTCGACCTTCTGTGGAACCACAAGGAATCGGAAGTTTTTTAAATGTCCTTCATCAAGTATAGCGACGCTTACCTTCAACGTTACTCCCTTTCGAATGCTCTCCAGGAAGGCATCACGGTCCGTAGACTCCGCAGCAGCTGCGGGCTTGGAACTCACTTTATCCGCTGGTTTTGTTGCCAGAGGTGAAGGCTTCTGGTCCGCTGGATGCGACACGGCGGGCAGTGCAGGCATTGCAGGCGGCGGAGGTGGTGGTGGAGGTGGCGGCGGGCCAGAACCGCTCGGTTTGGGCACCGAAAACGGTTTTGGTGGATTGGGTGGTGGTGGCGCAAAAGTGCCCGGAACCACAGCTTCTGGGACACTTTTCTTGGGCACAGAAAACGGTTGTGGTGGGGGCAAAGGTGGGTTCGGTGGCGGCGCCTTGGAAACTTCTGTGGCAAGTGCTGCATTCAAATTGGGGAATGAATATGATGAGGACATTCTCTTCGGCGGCGGAGGAGGCGGAATCCGCATGGTGCCTGCTTTTTTCGGAACCTGCAACTGCTTCAATCCATTATTCGCTGTTATTGTCGATGGTGGCGGTGGGATTTTCGGTTTTTCTTGGAACACGAACGTTGGTCCTGCTTCAACTTTGTGGGGTTTGTTTGCTTGCTGTGGCACGAATATGTCCTCCTCAGAAAGGTCCACAAAACGCGACGTTAATGCCGAATAGTTTGAAAAAGTGGAGGGAGCGGCTCGAGGAGGCGAGTTCTGGTTATTTGTTGAAACAGTCGCATAAACGAGAGTCGGTGAGGTTGTCTTGGGCGAAGCGTCCTTCTTGGTTGGCTGCAAGAAGTCAGATAATAAAATCGGGGGCTTTTTTAAATAAATAATTAATCACTCACCGTCCAAGTAAAGTTGGAATGGACAATATTTTTTATGATGTCATCTCGCCGCATGCTTCCAATCTCCTCCTCGGATATTCCGTGCTCTATGAGGTACTTTTTGAGGACCTTGTCGTTGGTTGAGGGGGCAGCGCTTAGATCGAAAGCATTTTTAGTTCTGTCCCTTGTTACGTCTCCAGCGAGGTGCTGGAAATTCACAGGACCGCTTATCTCATACTTGGAGCCCTTCGAGCTGACAACGACGTCGGTGGAATAACTGGACACAGGTTTGTCACCATTTTTGCTGCCAAAGACCTTAAAGCGGCTCGAATTCATATCCAAAAAGCTTGCGTCGTTTGCTGTAAAGGATAAAAGATCAGATCAATATTTTAGAAAACACTCAGTATGGAACTGGAGAAGGGCAAAAATTCTGGTAAACTAAGTTTTATTTCGCACAACGAATTGGTATCAGCAAAAAGATAAGACGGGTGTTGTCACGACTTAACTGGAAATTTCGCATTAATTTATTTGAAATATATAAAAAAGAATATTCTCGCCAGATTAATAGCTTTTAAGAATCCTATTTTCCTAGCCTCAAAAACGATTTGTTGTTAAACTTCTCTGATTTTGAGATCCGAAGAACTTCTCTTGGTTTGGAGCTAAACAATTGTATCTAATCTCTGGGAAAAGCGGACGGCGTTACTCACAGTCGCGGTATGTCTGTCGAACTGATTAACGCCCAACAAGTCGAACGGTTTTATTTATTTTTTTTTTTCGCTTTTGTATTGGGCGATGGGCCTCGTTATCTTGTTATCTAACTGATATGGCGTTTCTATTAATTCATGTTGAAGACATGGAAATAAATAAATGGCAAAGGCAAAACGGAAATATCCCGCCACAAAGCATTTAAAAAAATAGCTACCAAAAAGTTTTGCCAATTTAAAAATCGCTTTACTGGCCGCTTCCCCGTCTTTCTTTGAATTTCTGTTCATTTATCCCGTTATTGAGCTTGATAACTAAAAATTGCAACCCTGCGCCGCCGCTTCAAAATTTGAGCTTCTTTTGTCATAGGCGGCCATTTTGAAACTTGTCAAAGCTGACAGACAGCAAATCGGAAGGACTTCAAATAGTATTCTCTTGTTGAGGTGAACGTCGTCGTGAGGAAAAGTTATCCCTTTTTTTGATATTTTTGGATTCAGTTTAGGTTGATTTCGTCGGTATTAAAAATGGAAAGCAAACCTTTATTGTACGACGGCGAGTATACAGTTGCAGAAATTGAGGTAGACGGCGATGCGGTCCTGGGGCCCAATGATGTGACTCTCGGGGCCACCATCCTGCTGTCAAACGAGAGCGATGGGAACGTCGAGCGCATTATCAGCCATGAGGAGCTATCAAAATTCTTTACGGCCCCCAAGAGTATGCCGATTCCAATGGAGGTGGCCGTGGAGCGCACACTGGCGGATCCCGAGCTGAAGCAAATCCTCCAGGAGGCCGAGAACAACAACATCGATCCGGAGGCTGAGCAGAAAAAGATCCGCGAGTTCCTGGCTGGGGTCACTCACAACAATCTGACCACGGAGGAGAGCGTGTTTCAAGGTAGGATCCTTAGTGCATTTCTCCCCCACCTTCATAACATTTCCTATACGCTGTCAAGGAGCTGCTCGTCAGGCAATGCCCCCTTCAACGGCTTACCGCATTATTAGGTGCTCTAATTGTACGGGTCTTTTTGATATTCTTTCTTTCCAAAATCATACGTGTGAGTATGATGCTCATCAGAATCACATTGAACTTCCAGCTGCCCAGGAGAAGGAGAAGCGGACGACCCTCTCCTCCGGTCCGACCAAGAAGCCGTCGAGTGAGCGGATCATTCTGGAAAACCAGATTCGCATACGCCGCTACATGAAGGACGAGCTGAAGTACGACCTGAGCACTGGATTCGAGGCCTCCCGGACCAGGAAGCCGGGCAAGGGTCCCAACGAGTGTACCATGTGCGAGCGGAAGTTTGTCCATGCCTCCGGCCTGGTGCGGCACATGGAGAAGCATGCCTTGGACTTGATACCCACCCAAGTGAACCTGCCGCCCAACAGTGGGACCATGGCCCATGGCCTGCGGGTCGTGCTTAAGTGCAAGATCTGTGGTCGCCTTTTTTACGACCTGAAAATGGCCCTTGACCATTTGGTTGTGCATTTTCCAGATCAGCCGAAAGAGTCCGAGCAGGACGAGGTGGCCGCTGAGCTTCCGCAAAGTTTGGAGGAACTTTTAAAGGAAGGCGAGGAATTGCTGGCCGATGTCATGGAGAGCGATGAGCAGGAGACCTTCAAGAACTGTTTCACCACCATTATTTTAAGCAGCGTCTTGCAGTGTGAGTTTTGCGATTATATTTTCGCCGATATAGGGCATTTGCTGGCTCACTCGGCTTCCCACATACCGGAGATGCGGTTCGAGTGCACGGCGTGTGAGATTCGCATGAGCACTTCCAAGGAGGCCAGCCTGCACTACCAGGCGGATTGTGTGTTCATGAGGGAGTCCCAAAAGCAGCTGCAGGTGTCCTTGAATCGCTACTTTGTGTGCAACGTCTGCGAGCTCAAATTCCCCAACTCTGAGCTCCTGCAAGAGCATCGGTAAGTTGATTCCTACAATCCTCTAAGTCTCCTCTAATTGCCTACGAAGCTATTCGTGCTATCATTACTTTCCACGCTTAAGCAAACTCTGCAAGCGACTTCTGTTGCCCTGTGAGTTTTGTGAGACAAACTTTGAGTTCGCTCACGACATCTTGCCCCACTACGAGGAGAAGCACTTGAATAAGAAGAAACGCGACAAGGAATCTCGATGCAGCAACGGCAACTCAAGCAACAGCACCGGAAGACTTCGCCAGTACTTATGCGACATCTGTGGGAAATCCTACACCCAGTCCAGTCACCTGTGGCAGCATTTGCGATTCCACCAGGGTAAAGGGATCACCAAAAGGTCTCCCGTTTTTCACACCATTTTCTCTTGCAGGTGTCAAGCCTTTTGTATGCCAGGAGGACGGCTGCGGTCGCAAGTTTACCATTCGTCCTGATCTTAATGATCACATCCGGAAGTGTCACACCGGCGAACGTCCTTATCACTGTCTGGTTTGCGGCAAGCGGTTCCTTACGGGCTCAGTGTTCTATCAGCACCGCTTGATTCATCGTGGCGAGCGTCGCTACGAATGCGAGGAATGCGGTAAACGTTTCTACCGAGCAGATGCCCTGAAGAACCACCAGCGCATCCACACTGGGGAGAAGCCGTACAGCTGCCTCTTCTGCACGAAGACATTCCGCCAGCGCGGGGATCGCGATAAGCATATTCGTGCCCGGCACGCCCACTTGGACGCCAACTCCCGTCTGATGATGCAAATGCAGAAGTTCCAGCTCGAGTCTGCAGCAGCGGCCGCTGCCCTGAAGGCCAAGAAGTTACAGGAGCAGCCAGATGGTTTTGGCAGCGACTCCTTGGGAAGTGGGAGTGCCGCTGTCCATGCTATGGGTTCTAGTCCTTTTCCAATGTTGGCCCAGCAGCAACCTAATGTATATGGAATGCAGTTGAATGAATATGCTGCCAACAATTTTATGAACGTAGTGCCAATGCCCTCTCATTACGTACCCGGCATGCCGGTGCCAATGAATGGCTCTGAATCTCAGCTAGTTATATTTCCAGATCCTGATGATCCGTCCGACAACGAAATGAACCAGTTTAATATGTTTCATTAACAAATTACGTCTCGGTTATCATCTCTCTTCACACACACATTCACACATATGCAAAAAACACGGCGAAAGAGAAGCTTAAGGGTAAATGGCGACGGTGCCGCCTCACTTATATACAAGCGCGTACTTAACGAAAGTAAAACATGTTTAATTACCGTTTGTCGCGAAAATACAATTAATACGAATATAATTCTGTCGGGCGAAACAAAACTTTACAATTCGCAACATATTTGCATACACGGATATTAAAAATGGCGCTGAACACACACACAAACACTTGCACATTAAAAAAATACTTAAACAAAACGATCGTAATTAGATCGGTAATATTACAAATAAAACGCACACAGTCCGGCCTTGCGTGGTTTCGTGGTTCTTACAAGTTTAAATACAAATAAATTTTACCTAAAATCGGTTCTTTCTATTCGACGGATAAACTGGAGTCATTGGTAGTCTCCGTTACGGGCGGCTTACTGTTCTGGAAAGCGGGAAAAAAATCTATGCTGCCCAAAAATCATCCCTGGTTTGGAATTTTCTGATTGTATGGCCCTGGTTCTGCACATTGGCGCGAAGTTTAAAAAATTATTTATTAAGTTTACTTACAAAAAAGGGAGTTTTAGAATGCAAAACAAGACACAATAAGCTGTTCGGCTAGAATAAGCAGAGTGACTTCTCGTTACTTATCTTGCTTGAATTTCTTTCAATAAATTTAAATTACGCGCGTTTTTTGTCCGTACACATCTGTTGGTGTTGCCATATTCGCAACAAAATAAATTCGGCGTTGCCGTATAAGTTTTCCATATGGCATCCCTCAGAACTTGACAGCTGTCAAGCCGCCATATTTTTCTCCTTTCTTTTCGAGTTTTCACGCGTAGACGCTAACATGGGTTTTGCTACTCTCTGGTATTCTCATCCCCGTAAATACGGCCAAGGCTCCCGTTGCTGGTAAGATAACATTGCAATAAGAAAGTGCACTTAAATATGTTGTATTTTGTGAAAGCGTGAACTAAAGACAATGCTTAGTAGTTACTTAGTGTTGCATGCTTTTAGAAAGCTAGGTTAGGTTGAGTCGCATTGGCATGGCTGTTTAAAAAAATTTGCATTTGCTTGCTTATTGTCGCTAATCTGCCCCCGGTTGAGTACGGAAATATGTGGAATACAATTTTACTGTTTCCTTAATTGAGGGTGGCCAAAGCGAACAGCAGAGGCAGATAACTCGATCGTCAACAGATGTTCGATCTGAATTCTGTCTTTGGAACATCTTTGCCTGCGCTTCTTGTATTTGAGTGTGTTTTTGTTTTTGTCCTGCAATGTTTTCAATCAATAATCCTTTCCCTTTCTTATAGCCGTGCCTGCTCCAACCGCCACGGTTTGATCCGCAAATATGGCCTGAACATCTGCCGTCAGTGCTTCAGGGAATACGCCGGCGACATTGGCTTCAAGAAGGTGCGTCTTACCAACTAATAAGTTTGAAAACATTCTAATTTCTTGAATTTCTTGCAGCTGGATTAAATACAATGATGCAGCCCAAGCATGTCCTTGATGTGCTTTAAACCAAAATGGCATATTTCGGAAGGCCCCCCGCTCACATTAAACGGGGACAGCGTCTCTAAATATTCCTCAACATCAAAACAACAATAAAACAAAATCATTCGTAGATTTAAATTAATGTTAGCTCCGAAATCAACGGCTATACAAACACTGGGCTGCAAATTCCAGAGAAATCATAAAACTAATGGTTTTGGCATTAAATTTAAATCTACTTTTGATTAAAAAAAAAAAGAACTTTACCGACTTTTATACTAAAAACATTCAGTTGCAATGATGTTTGGTTGAATGGGTCGGGTCAAAGGCATTTAACTGCTTGTGTTGTTGATCGCCCGGCAGAAACTGACCAGACGCGCATTGGATGCATTGTAAGTAAAAACCAGTTTGCCGACTACCCCAATGTAGCTCAGTATCAGCAGGCCTCTCTCCCTCTCTGCGTTTCGCGTTGATTTGCTGGCGGCGATGTCAAAATTTTAATTTTGCACATTCACCATAAGAGTCTGATTCAGGCCTTCGGAGTCTAAACAACGCCGCGCGCAAGTTTTAAGTTAAACGCGATAAATTCGTTCAAAATCTTGCCAACTTTGCCCTACACAAAAGTAGTTCAAGCACAGAAGCATAAAAAGCTTCGTCCCCTCTCGCAACTCCTCTCCTCCCCAGGAGCCGCACGAATGATGCTTTGTTTACAATACTTGGCCTGCGTCTCTTTAATTTTGACTGTAGCAGACACTGCAAGTTATGCAACAGGTGCCGTCAAGCGCGGCCAGGTTCGGTGGGAGGCAAAGCCTCCAGCCAGCGCCACTGATCTGCCCAGCAAAAAGAAACTGGTGCAACCTGCAGCGGTTGATCTTGAAGTGCAGCGGCCAACCCCAGAGGTTCTTCCTGCTGGGAAAAGCTATAAAACCCAACTGAATCCCAAGAAGATGATAAGTCGCAGTAAACCAGTCTTTCGTAAAACAAGGCCGTCGGCGTCCACCAAAATCGAATCTAGTAAGTGCAAAAGTTGCTCCAAAGTCGAGATAACTAATTTATTGCAATGACCGAGGCAACTTGGCTTTTATTTGGAACCGTGCAAAAGCCCGCGAACGGCTTTTATTAGAAGTGCAAGTGGTGCAGTTAACAGAATTTTTAAGGCCTTGACACATTCAACAGAGCTGGCCAACTTTGAAGTTCGAGTGTCGGATTTCCAGTTTCGAATTTCTTTCGGGGATCGGGTTTCGTTCTTGACTATCAAAGCCAACAAACTCTGCTGCCCTTAATTCTTTAATAATAAAAGTTAATTGGCAGCTGGCGAGTGCATCAATTGAAAAGTTTTGATGGGGAGAAATCCCCCGTCTATTTCAACAATGCACTGAAACTCTGCTATTTAGAGCAGAAACTCTGGAGCCATCAAAGCGTTCGTTCGGCTATTAATAGGCTGTAAATTCTTTCAGCAACACCATCCAATGCGAGTGGCTCGGATGTTCCCAAAGCGAGCCCGAAAAACGCTACTGAAAACAAATTTCCCAAGCAGCCAGCGGGAAATGCGACGACGGCCAGAAATAAAGAGAAAGACAAGCGCCAGGCGGGCGACTTGAGGCTGCGCTTCAATTGCCCTCGGGAGAACGAGGTGAGGTTTCAGTTGTTTCCCAAAATATGCAAGACGGACAAGGACTGCGCCGCCTGGAACCGCAATGAGATTTGCTGTGAGATTTTCGGAGCCAGCAGCTGCGTGACGGGACTGCCGAAGCCCCTAAAGGAGACGCCACACGAACGTTAGTTGGGGAGTTATATAATCTCCGATCTGCTCTATAATTGTGTCTATTTGCAGCATTCTTGGGCTTGATACCGCGGAAGTGCCCCACCCGCCCTCTGGCAGAGCTCTGGTGGGATCTGCAGGAGTGCCGGACGGACAAGGACTGCTGGCCGCGGGTCTGCTGTCCAGATGGAATCAGGCGTTATTGCAGGACTTCACAGCCCGAGTTGGAAATAGCCCCGGTCTCCGTCAAGCGCTCCTTCAACTACCGTAGGTTGCTTAACTTTTTAATAAATTAAGTGCCTTTTCAATGTTCTGATTTGCAGTTACGGAATACTTGGAATGCACGGCGCCACCGCCGACCATTTTTGACCTGCATCCGAAGGTTTGTACCTCCACTTTGGACTGTTTCCCCAACGTGTGCTGCCAGGAGGCCGGCCTGCGCCATTGTCGTCCTCCGAAGAAGTCTTTGCTGACGCTGATGGCTCAGTTTCTCAACGTCGACTTTGTCAAGAGGCTGACCCAAAATTTAACCATTAAGTAGCAGAAATGCTGCTCTGCATTCATTTTAATTATCGTTGTGATGCTTTAGCTCTATTTTTTCTTAAGCAATTCCTGATTACGAACTCAGACGAAAGTTCGTTAAGTTCAAATTTGATTAAAGCGATCTTAATTTTCCGAAACTCTTATAAGCAACTCTAAATATTTGATGCAATGCATTTATTTAAAGGACTTTAAACAATAAGCTTTCGATTGAAAATCCAATCACTGAAGTCCTTTGTGCATCACATCAACGAGTCCTTCCACGAATTACGAAGAGGGGCAGCTGCACTTGGCCTTGTTCTCGCCTCCGCACTTGCAGTCGGTGCCGCAGTTGCAAGAGCCCTTGGTGGCTCCAGAGGCGCACTTACATCCTGCCAATAAAATTAAATTATATTTGGAATTTCTTGAAGTTTCTTGAACGACTCACCGTTTCCGCATGGGCAAGGCATCTTGAGTTTGGAGAAGATTTTTCACTTTTACACAC
>JBAMCP010002604.1:0-11429 GCA_037075105.1 Lissocephala sabroskyi | reverse complement strand
ATTGAAAGCAAAAAATAATTGTGGATGCATGTGTGGAGTGTCAATAAAATTAAGCAACAGTTTTGCAAAATACTTAAAGAAACTGCAGAATACTTAAATTTGTTGCCTGTCTGGCCCGGCGGCCATCAGCTGGGATGGTTTCGATAGCGTGGGTCACTATCGATAGGTTTTCAAAGAACCGGTTATTTTATATCGATCTTTTAGGCCGGGCTTCGGGATAAAAGACTTATTTTCTCTGCCTAAATAATGTGGCAGGTTAATGCCAGCAGGTCTGGCGTAGAAAGAAAAACCCGACAACACGACTAAGCTTGAACCACGGCAAACACAAGCATACATTCTGCAAGCCACGGCCCACATTGTATCCCGCTTTAAGCCTGGCTTGCTTCACGGCTGGCTGGTTTTTTGTTTGTTTTTATTCCCAACGTCGTGGGATGTTTTGCCGCATATATTTCCGTCTTAGGCCGGTTTGAATTAGCCATGGCAACGGCCAGGGCAAAACAAATGCAGCAGAAATTCTAAAGTTTGATTTTGGCTCGTCCGCAAGAAAAACAAAATGTTCGTTTATTTGAGCAAAAAGGTAAGTTGAAATAATTATTTAGCGGGTTAGGAAAGTTTAATTCCATTCTCCCTCAGATTGCCATACCCAACAATGTGAAGCTCAACTGCATCGCTTGGAGCAAGGAGGGCCACATCGCCGTGGCCGGCTCCGATGGCCTGCTCAAAGTTCTCAAACTGGACCAAGGTAAATATCCAGAGGAAAAAGGAAACCTTCCCATTAAAATTATATTTTTAGCTGCTGCAAACGGCCAGGGCAAGGGCAACATGGCGGGGGTGACCAACCTGTCGATGAACCAGACTCTGGACGGCCACAAGGAGTCCGTGAGAGTGGTCACCTGGAACGATGCCCAGCAGAAGTTGACTTCCTCCGACACAGACGGTGTCATCATGGTCTGGATGCTGTACAAAGGCTCTTGGTACGAGGAGATGACCAACGACCGCAAGAAGTCCACCGTGGCCGGCATGAGTTGGACGGCGGAGGGCTCCAAGATCTGCATTGTCTACGAGGATGGGGCCATCATTGTGGGCTCCGTGGATGGCAACCGCATATTCGGCAAGGAGCTCAAGAACACCCACCTCACCGGCGTCCAGTGGAGCCCGGACTCCCGCCTCATCCTCTTCGCCCTGGCCAATGGCGAGTGTCATTTATACGACAGCCAAGGAAACTTTGCCGTAAGAAATCCCAACAATATCGGCCCAGTTTAATCCAGCATTTTCTCTTCCAGATGAAGCTGAATATGCAGTGCCTGGGACAGCAGGCCTCGAGTCGCTCGCTGCGGATTGCCGGCATCCACTGGTTCACCGGCCGACCCACCGGCATGCTGGCCATTTGCTATGAGCACGGCAAGGTCCAGGTCATGAGGAACGAGAACGACGATGGTAAGGACCCGAAAAGCTGCTTGAAACTGTTCAATTGGCACTTCCACTTGCAGCCCCGGCCATCTTCGACACGGCCATGCGCAACGTGGACTGCAAGTGGAACCACAACGGCAGCGTGCTGGCCATTTGCGGCTCCTCCCAGGACCCCAACCGGGAGGGCAACCAGGTGTGCTTTTATTCCCCGCAAGGCGAGCTCTTTCGCACTTTGAAAGTGCCCGGCTGCGACATCACCTCGCTCAGCTGGGAGGGCAAATCCCTGCGCATCGCCATGGCCGTGGACAGCTTCATTTACTTCGCCAACATCCGGCCCGACTACGTTTGGTGCTACTTCGAAAAGACCGTGGTGTTCCTCACCGCGGCCCGCGACTCGCCCACCAGCGTCATCACTTTTTGGAACACCGTCTCCAACCAGAGCTTCCTCAAGGAAGTTGAGCCCACGCTCTGCCTGGCTGCCAGTCGGGATCACTGCGTGCTCGGCGTGGAGTGCGTGAGCAGCAACATCAAGGAAGTGGCCCTGAGCACGCTGGAGCGGCGCAACGAGGACGATCGGGTGTACCAATTGCTGCTCTGCAACTCCATTGGCACCACCGTCGACTGTGAGGCTGCTGGATGAGTTCTCGGCTTTGTTTTAATTCCTTTTATCCCCCAGCCAAGTACACCGACGTGCGGCCGGCGTTCTTGGGCATCAACTCGATGTACGTGGCCATAGCCTCGGCGGAGGAAATACTCATCTGGCATTACCACACCCCAAAGGTTCCCTTTTCCTAAGAGTAGAGGAGTTCAAAATTCATTGGGTTTCCTTTTAGAGCGCCTCGAATTTGCACAATGTGAAGGCCCGCAAGGAGAAGCGTTTTCATATAGACGACACGCCCACGGGCGTGGAGCTGGCCAAGGACCTGCAGCTGAGCAGCTCGGGCGGCAGCAGCAGCGACTACCGGCGCTCCCTCAAGGACCCCATTTGCGCCCTGGCTCTGTCCGAGAAGCTGCTTCTCGTGGCCCGCGAGTCGGGCCTCATCAACGAGTACAGCATCCCGAATGTGGCCCTGCGCAACCGCCACACGCTCCACTCGAAAGTCTGCAAAATGGCCATCAACTGCAATTCCACGTAAGCCCCAAAGCCAAGCGAAATTCAGGATCCCTTTAAAGTTTCTGTTGGCACAGCCGGGCAGCCATCATCGACCGGGATGGAGTGATGGTGATGCTGGATTTGGACGACAACCGAGAGACGCAGCTGAACTTCAGCCGCGTCGAGCGCAAGGACGTGTGGGCCATCAGCTGGGCCAAGGACAACCCCCTGCTGCTGGCCTTGATGGAGAAGACGCGCATGTACATTTTCCGGGGCAACGACCCCGAGGAGCCCATCTCCTGCTCGGGCTACATCTGCACGTTCGAGGACCTCGAGATCACCAGCGTGCTGCTGGACGACATCATCAGCGAGGCCCACCAGGACCCGCTGACGCATATCATACAGCTGCGCGTGAAGTCCCTGCGGGACACGGACGACCTGCTGCAGCATGTGGGCCTGGAGGATGCCAAGCAGTTCATTGAGGACAACCCGCACCCGCGGCTGTGGCGGCTGCTGGCCGAGTCGGCGCTCAAGAAGCTCGAGCTGGACACGGCCGAGAATGCCTTTGTGCGCTGCGCCAACTATCCGGGCATCAAGCTGATCAAACGCCTGCGCAACATCCACTCGGAGATCCTGCAGAAGGCCGAGATTGCCGCCTTCTACGGCGAGTACGAGGAGGCCGAGAAACTCTACATGGATGCCGATCGAAGGTAGCCCAGTTCCTCGACCAAAACTCCTTGTTTATGTTGTTTGCTTGCAGGGACTTGGCCATTGATCTGAGGATGGTCCTGTGCGATTGGTTCCGCGTGGTGCAGCTTTATCGGATGGGCGGGGCCGGCGTGTCGGACCAGCAAATGGAGACCGCCTGGCGGGAAATCGGCCATCACTTCGCCAACCTCAAGTCCTGGGAGAGCGCCAAGGAGTACTACGAGAAGTCCCACCACACCGAGGGCTACATGGACTCCCTCTACCACCTGGAGCAGTTCGACGAGCTGGAGAAGTGCGTGGACAAGCTGCCGGAGAAGAGTCCCCTCCTGACCAAGCTGGCGGACATGCTGGCCTCAGTGGGTAAGTCGGCTTGGCTTTCTAGAGATCTTGTCATTGTCTTCTCTCAACTTAGGCATGTGCTCGGAGGCCGTGCAGGCTTTTCTGAAGTTTGGCGACCACAAGGCCGCCGTCAACACCTGCGTGAATCTGCGGCAGTGGGGCCAGGCGGTGGAGTTGGCCCAGAAGTTCCGCATGCCGCAGGTGAACGTGCTGCTGAGTAAGCACGCCTCGCAGTTGCTCATCGAGGGACGCCTGCCCGAGGCCATTGAGCTGCAGAAGCGGGCGGGCCGGCACTTGGATGCGGCCCGGCTGCTGGCCAAGCTGGCCGAGCGGGAGCTGGAGAAACGGGCTCCGCTCTTGCGGATCAAAAAGATTTACATTCTCGCAGGCCTGCTGGCCGAGGAGCACCTGAAGTCCATAGCCACTCCTGAGATTGACTACACAGTGGACCGGAACACTTTGCTGGACTCGATAGCCTTGGAGGAGGCTTCGTTGATCGAGCGGATCTGGCATTGCGCGGAGGCCTTCCACTTTATGCTGCTGGCCCAGCGGCAACTGCGCTTCGGCATTGTGCACAGCGCGGTTATCACGACGCTGAGGCTGCGGGAGTACGAGGATGTGCTTAGCGTGGAGGACATCTACAGTTTGTTGGCGCTGGCCAGCTGTGCCGACAGGTCCTTTGGCACTTGCTCTAATGCGTTTATCAAACTGGAGTCGCTGGACTTTCTGCCCGAGAAGAACCAGCACGAGTTCGAGGAACTGGCAGTGTGCATTTTCTCCAAGAACGAGCCCGTCGACAACAAAGTGGATGTGGTCTCCTGCTATGCCTGCGGAATGTCCGTGCCCGACTGGTGAGCGTTGCTCAATTATTCCTGGTATTTTCTAACCCTTTTGGTGTTTGCAGCCTCCCCTCTTGTTGTGAGTGTGGAGCTCGTTTTCCCGCCTGTGTTTCTTCTGGAAAGCCGATTACCCATCCCACCAGTAACATTTGGATTTGCTCGACTTGCCACCACTGCGCCTCGCCCATGGAGATTACCCGGCACCGGACTTGCCCGTTGTGTCACAGTCTTATTGTTTCTATGACAGTGGAAATTTGAAGGCACATGAAACCTACAACCCGCAAAATACTTAAATAATTATAGAAATAAATTAAATAAGCTACCTGGTTTCCCTGTGTAAGAAATTTAAATCCGATTTTTATTACCGCCAAACTGCCCACGCACCACCTGTTGCCAGGGTTGTCGAGCTTCGTCACAGCGTTTGCTACCAGTCCGACAGATGGCGACAAAATTATCTCCAGCGCGTATTATTTTTATATTGGAAAAACAATTTAAAAATTAACGGACTTACATTAAATAGGATTTGGTCAAGACAAGCCTTTATTTCCAACTATTCCTGGTCAAATGGGCGCTTGGAAAATAGGGTTTAAATGACACACGCTCACAACAGCTGAGTCCAGCGAAGAAGAAGAAGACACTTCAAGAAGAAGATTCTTGTTTTTATAATAACACAAAATAAATTAGAATAATTTAGGAAATGAAAAGATGTCAAAAGTGCCGAAAGCCGCGCTAAGCTTAAAGCAGGTTAGTATTTTATACAAGCAAGCCCCGACTCGCTCTGACATTGCCCAAGCTTGCAGTTTATGCTGCGCCAAGAGGTCCTCAAGTTGTACAGGGAAATCTTCCGAACCATCCGCCTTGTGCCCGATGTGCATAGCCAGGCGGAGCTGCGCTCGTGGGCCCGCCATGACTTCCAGCAGAACCGCAACCAAACCGACGAGGTGGCCATAAAAATGTTCATGCAGCACGGCCGGCGCAGCCTGGGCGAGCTGCGGACCAGCCTGCAGTTGAGTGGCCTGCACGAGGAAAAGTCGAATGAGGCGAGCAAGTAAGGAAAATGCCTCCGTGAGTTTAATTTGAGCCCGACGACAGTTTGCGCAATTTACAATAAATACAAAATAAATACACATAAAATCTAACCCGAACTTCCGATCTCAAAAGCTTTAAAGGACTACAATTCGTTGTCGGTTCTCCTTTCCCAAAGAGCAGTCTAGTGAGCGCAGTGTATGCTTGTCCTTGGCCCTACACAAAGAGCGGGCGCAGGAAGCTAAGCCAGGCGACCTTCAGCAGCGCCAAGGCGAAAAGCAGTGATCCCACGCTGGTTATAATCAGCGAGATTAAATCCCGCTTGGCATGCTCGCCCACGCGGCCTATGAGAAAGCTGTGGATCACAGTGCTGGTTATGTGGGCCCCGTCGAATCCCCAGCAGGGAATGGCGTTGATCAAGGCCAGCCCAATGCTGAAGACCACATTGTACTTGAGCAGCAGGCTGCAGGCATCCGGCCAGGCGGAGCTTAGCCGCTCGTAGCGAGGTACGAAAGAGGAGACGCGCACAGTCCGCACCACGTCCAGAGCGTGGCCCACGTAAATGACTGGAGGAAGAGCTGCGTGCGCTTGGTTCTGCCGCTTGATCACCAACACGGTGGTGGTATTCCTCATCAAGGGCCTCAGGCAGAAGCCCTGGCCGCAGACCCCTGCCGTGCAGAATTCAGTGGCATCTTCGATTGTGCGCCGCACGTTCAGGCAAACGTGCTGGGGAATCTCCACCGGGGCATCCATGGTGAAGTCCTGGACGTACTCGAAGCAGCTCATGTTGGGGTTCAGCTCGTCGCAGCACTGCAGGGTGCCGTCGGCCCCGTGATGGGAAATGTCGATGCTCTCGTCGTTCAGGCGAATAAAATCGGAGCTGACGCAGTAGCCGCGGCGCTGCTGCATGGCCTCGTTGAGGCAGCTAAGCCAACTGTCCTCGTTGGCCACCGGGCAGTCGTTTATGTAAGTGATGATGTTCTGGAGCTGCAGGCCTCGCTCGACGGGCTCCTTGGAGCGTAGAGGCGATCTGGCCGTCATCTCCGTCACAATCACATGCTGGTTGTAGCGGAAAAAGGGCGACATGGTTGTGGAGAGAGTGGCCAGCAGCAGGTAACAGAAGCCGGCAAATAGGAAATTGTGCCAGATGCCGGCACACAGGACCCTCAGCCTGCGGAACCAACGCAGACTAGACAAATGGTCGTGGGACAGCTCCGTGTACGCCAAGGGTATGCAGAAGTAAATCTGAGGGAGCAAGCATTATTTATTTAAATCTGGGAGTCTTCTGTTCTACTCACCTTGAAACCGAAGCCGGTCACGGGCACATCTTCCAAGACGGCGGCCAGCGCATGGCCCAGTTCATGGAGGACCGTGCTTAGTACTAAAGTGACTATGTAATACCCAATTTCCTGCAGGGGTAGGTTGACGCCAGGCAGTAGAATTTCCAGCTGTACCGCGGCAGCTGCTGAGGGGGAGTTGTCTCCTTCGGAGGCTTTGCCGTTGCTGCCACCGCTGCCTCCACCAAATATGGTGATTATCAAGAGGATGAGGCCAATGGGCAGGAGAAGAAAGGCGAGCAGGACTCCCACATTGTAGGCTTTGACTAGAAAGTTTCTTGACCAGCTATTGCCGGAGTTGCCCCAGCGCAGTAGGATTCTGTTGAAGGCGCTTGTGTGCCAGTGCAGAGTTAAAAAATTCACCTTCAATCCCACGTTCCGTAGAAAATTGATGTACGGAAAATGCATGCAGCTCTGAAAGCAGGCGCAAATAAATTGACGAATTGTGTGGAGTGCAGTTGGCCTACCTTAAATAGATGGTCGAAGAAGTAGAGGATGCCGTACAGAGAGCTTAGCACCACGAAAAACACCACGGGATCCATTTTCCGATGCTAAAGCAAGCATTGTTTTGCCAGCTATAAATTCTGAACAACAGTTGTTGTTGTTGCGGGTTCTTTAATTGGGCGCCAGGGTCGCCAACTCAACGTCGGGCTTATTCTACATCAATTAATACTGGAAAGACGAGACTATATGTGAAGAATAATAACTTTCACAAAGAATACATAAATTCGCAGCAATGTCCAACACAAAGTACAATGAAATCCAATCAATCCAACGTATATTAAAATTTCTTAGAGTTGCCAACCGAACGGGCTGTTTGCCAGGGCTGCAAAAGTGCGCGGGAACAATTATTCATTCAAAAATATAATTTCATTATTCTCTTTTTAATAAAAGTTGTGTAATTATAGAAAACCTGTTCATCTTTAGTGGTGTTCCGATAAATTAATGAAAGCTGCAACAAATCATTTTGTTTTTGAATAAATAAATTAAAAAAAGGTAAAAAGAAGTCTCCGCCTGGCGCGACTCCTTGAGGAGATTAAATTCCGTCCCCCATCCGACATCCCCTCGGCGACCTGCTGATTTACCAGCTGCTGCCTAAGAACGCCAGCCTGGGGTGAAATTAGTGAGCAAAACAACGAAAGGATGATAAGAAATGGCTTTGGTTCGGAAATCCCGAGCTCTCTCTTGTATCACTCGCTCTCCGGGCGGATTCACCACGGCGATGAGTTCGGTCCTGCGAGGACTACACGAACACGTCTATGTCAGTTCAATAAGACACTTTGTTTCGCGCGAAACTAAGATAATTCGGGGAAAAATAATTCTCAATAAAGGCAAATTTTTTCCTAGGCAAGCCTTTAAAACGAAAGTCCTTCTAAGCCAAATCTAAGAAGCGGAGCCGACAAGAAATCCAAGAAAACAACCCAAAGTTCGTCAGCTTTAAAATCCACTGGAAGCCTCTCCAACAACCTATTATACAACCAGTCGTGGGGGCAAGCGACACAAAGCGAAAGATAAAATAAAATGATTTGCACTTTGGATGCGTAAAACGAGGGAACAAAACTGAAAAATATAGAATTTAAAATTTTCGATCTAACGAAAACCTTTCTGGTATCGATTTGTGCTTCGTTGTGGACAAACGACGATTCCCACACACACACGAACGATTGCGAGTGTGTGTGTGTGTGCCGCACAGCATCGTTGCAACAGCTGCAAAAAAGAACAACGGTATCTGTAAAATTCATACAGCGATGGCGCCATAAGCCACTCTAGCCTTGTCGGAAAGATCAAGTTCCTTAACAGCCTTAAAGCCCAACCTGAGAGGGAATCAAGTCGAGTGCCAAACCAGGACATTGCCGGGCGTTATTCATACGCCGCGTGGAGCAGCCAACTTTCCCTAGACTTCTAATCAACTGGGCCAGCTTTTTTGTCGGGCCCGTGAGACTCGAATTATTTGTGCATTGTGAGTTTGGCAGGCAAGATCAAACCAATGCATTTAGGTTTTCAACAACGCCCCAAACAGCAGGAACAACAACGCGAAAAACAAAAGAAACACCAGAAGCGATTTACGTTCAGTAAAGAGCTATGTCATCCCTTCAGCGTGATTGGCATTTACAGGTGAGCGCCCCAAAAAATTTCACAATTCCCCGATGCAATTGCAACAGGCATTCATTTCGAGTGGGCGGCCGCAGGTCGGCCTGCCCTACCGCAAGGCTCGACGGCCAGCAAATGACACCTAAGGTCAAGAAACGCTTCCGAACTGACGGACTCTTCCCTTGGGCTGGTGTGGTGAGCATGCGCAGTGTGGGAAAGAGGCCAGAAGTCACTTATAGAGCGAGTTAATCAAATAGCAATGACCATAAAACACTTTGATACGGGCAAACGAACTCAGAGCCTTAGATAAAAGAGTTGGGACTCCTTACTGGTAATCCTTTTTGTGAATCATTCCGGCTTGGCTGGGCCACATGCCATGTCAATAAAGGACACCTCGTCACATGGCTAATGGAGGGAAATTACTTTCCCCAATTACCGACATGCAACAAACGCTTGCAGCGCGAGGCTTGAACAGCTGACAGCGCTAACGAACCGGGCTGACATCAGCCAGGGGGCGGAGCAGGCTTCCCTGGCCGCCCCCACGACCTTGCCAAATGTCACGCCGACGACAAGAGCACAAACAAGAACGGACACGGCCGACTGGTCCTTTTTTTGCGCACTTCTCAGATATCCGCCCGTCCAATGCGAGGCTGGGGAGCCGTCAGCTTGGGGCGGCTTAAATTGTCAGGAAATGTGGACGGAATCCAGCGGACTTTTGCTGACTCAACTTGCAATTCTGTTGCATTTCCTTTGCGAAACATGTCAAGGACGACGGTGGTCATGAGTTGGCGGCGGGGGGATGCCGCCGTTCCCGGCAAATAAATAAATCTAATTGGCAATTGGATTCAACATCGGCACAGTCGGCAAGTCAAATGGAAAATTCCCAGCGCCGCACACCCACCACAAACTGGGAATCGATTTAACAACCGTGCGGAGGGCACCCGCCCGACCTGGGCAAACATCGTGGCCACCAAGGGGAACTTTTAAGCCGAATCAACTCGTTGTAATTACCGATACAAAAGACCGACCTGCCAGCCAAGACGTGGCATGCAACAAATGCAATTACTCATCAAAGCAAACCCAGAAAAGACGATGGTACCAGGCCCAATTGTGCTGCGCGCGTGAGCAGATCCGACTCCAGGCCTCAACGGGATTAGATATTTTCCTTAAGTTCTTTAAGCCTGTAGGTAGATCTGAATATCAAGTTGAACTCCAGGCTATAAGACCCAAGTAAATAGCATTTGGAAGCCTTTTTTAGGCTTACAAATACCTCAGAATAACGGTATAATGATTGAAAGGCGAGTAGGCGAACTGTTCTTGAAGCCTTTTGATGACCTAGCCCTTAAATAAGTGCTTTGTCTCCTTTAAACCTTCTGGCCACATTACCAGGCTGTGGAGCCTAAGGAATTAGCATTTGAAAGACTTTTTTGTCTACCAATCACCTCAGAATAACGGTATATTGACCCTTAGACTGAAAAGACGAGTTGGGGAACTGTTCTAGACTACTAGGCCCTTAAATAAGAACTTCATAAGAACTTAAAATCTATTAAGACGCGCGCGGGAGCAGATCATGGGATTAGATACTTTACCTTAAGACCGAAAAACCGCCCTGAAATTAGGTCTAAGAATGAAGTTAAGTAACAGGCTGTGGGACCCAGAACATGGCATTTGGAAGCGCGCTTTAAAATCTTTGAACCACAAGGTGCGTTTGGGATCTGCCCATGGAGCCTTTGAGCTACCAGGCTTTTAAAAAAGAACTTTAAACCTTTTAAAGCAATTTTGATACGCGCGTAAGCAGATCTGGCTGAAGGGTTTAGTGTCTCAAAAGATATTTATCCTTCATACATAAAAAGTTTGAACTTTAGATCTTTAAATTATTCAAAAAGACCGTGACACAATAGCAGATCGTAAAAACCAAGAAAATAGCATTTGGAAGCCTGTTTTATGCTCACAATCAATCAAGAATAACGGTACAATCGTATAATCAGAATTTTAACCGACAAGGCGACTTAAGGAACTCTCTTTCTGAAGCCTTTACATCTTTAAACCTAATTGGGATGCGCTTATGAGCTGGTCGAGGTTCGTTTAGTGTTTGTGAAGCCTTTTCGGACTTTAGATTCCGCTTTCCTTTCCTTCTGGGGAACTGCATAGCCCCAATCCTGTGGTTATGCTGGCCTGTCCCTTTCACGAACTCACTTCGTAGGTGTTATAGATTAAAGACACTGCTGGGAAACTGGATAGCTCATTCATCCGTCTCGTCTGTTGATATGTTAGCCCGTCCTTGTCACGAACCCTTCTCGTGGGTTTTATTGATTAAAGACACTGCTGAGAAACTGTATAATCCATCCGCCTCGGATTAATCTCGGGCCACAATCCTGTGACTATGCTGGCCTGTCCTTGTCATGGACTCATTTCATAGGTTTTATTGATTAAAGACACTGCTGGGGAAACTGCATAGCCCTTTGATCCAACTCTGAGCCCCAATCCTTGGCCATGCTGGCCTGTCCTTGTCACGAACTCATCTCTGACTTGCAAGCAGCCAGCGGAGATGAGTTGCCCCGAGTTGCGTGCGGGTAATTCATTTGC
>JBAMCP010002603.1:0-11430 GCA_037075105.1 Lissocephala sabroskyi | reverse complement strand
ATGAATCCTATCTTCTCTCTAAAGATCGAACTTGATGATCTCCTACTCAACATGAGATCTTTGAAAAACAACTTCTCCTGTGGCCCTGACGGGGTTCCCAGTTGCTTTTTTAAATTCTGTGCTGACTACCTATGCTATCCTCATATGTACATATCTCTTTCACCTATCTATTAACTCTTTTCCCTTTCCGGCTCTATGGAAAGAATCTTATACAATACCCATATTTAAATCTGGTAATAAATGTAATATCGAAAACTATCGCGATATTGCAAAACTATCCTCTATTCCTAAACTTTTGGAAAGCTAATTACTTCGCATACTCAACACCTATGTAGTAATATTATCTCCCCCTCCCAGCATGGCTTTGTAAAACGTAGATCCACTTGCACTAATCTCTTAGAATTTACCCTTCTAGTCCGTGATGGTTTTGCTAGGAAATGCCAGACCGATGTTGTTTATACTGATTTCGGTAAGGCTTTTGATTCAGTTAACAATTCCTTGCTTTTACATAAACTGGACCTCATTGGTTTTCAGCCTAAGCTACTACACTGGATCTGGGATTACCTTAATCTCAGAACTTAAAAGCTGCACGTCTGAGGTGGTTCATGTCACCTCTGGTAGTCCCCAGAGAAGCCATCTCGGACCACTCCCATTTTATCTTTTTATAAATGAAGATTTCCCTACTTTTATTTCTCGTTCTGTGGTACTTATGTATGCAGGTGATGTAAAGCTCTGGTGCTCCTACAATTCTCTCTCCTCTAATTTTCTAACTGTCGACCATACTAATCTACGAAAGTGGTGCTCCTGTAATCTCTTACATGCAACTGCTCCTGACCAGTTATGAGATTAATGGAGTACCAATTAAGGGCGTAGACTCTATTATAGATATATCAGCTTTGATCCCAAATTACTTTTAAATTTCCACATTTCTCAATCTGTTAATAAAGCGTTCTAGGTTTCATAAAGAGATCGGCTAAAGAGTTCGATGACCCTTATGCCACTAAATCGCTTTATGTTACCTTGGTTCGCCCCATCGTGCGTCTGGAACCCTCAATACTCCAATCATATTGACTGAAATGAGTCTGTACAGAACAACTTCTTCTTTTTGCTCTTAGAGGTCTGCTTTGGGACCCTAACACTTAACTTCCTATCGTAGTTGGCTCCTTCTTCAAGATTGTTAACCGTAGAACCGCATTCGGGGTCACTTGAAATTGACTCTCCTGCTCTTCTTTGTCGGTTTAAGCTCGCTATCCCTATCTGGCAAGTTAGAATCTATAACCCTCTTTTCTTAATTTCTTCTTTTACTAACTTTGGCCCGCATGATCTCCTTAGGGTTCTTTGTACTAACCTAAACTCTTTCTACCATCCCCTCGATTTTAATACTCCTTTCCACTCTATTTCCTGTAGAATTCTACTCTTATTAGTTCATAATATAGAATTATTTTTTTTATTTTGAACCTTTGTGAGGCTTGGAGATATCTGTTTCAATTTGGCTGTAATTCGGGGCATAGCTTGCTTTTTATAACAAATAAAACACCCCCACAGACAGATAGTGCCTAGTTTGAAGTCCTATTATTATTTTTTGTTACTATTATAGATATTGGCAGTCTTTGCTAAATAAATAAATGAAATGAAACTTTGGAGGGTCTACGACGTCTCCTTCTCTATGTTACATACTTTCGCACAGGGTATAAAAATACGACAGCTTTGGATTGTTAAGCACATATAAAATTAATATAATAAAATATATTTTTTGCTCCTTAGGTCGTAAAGATATGGAAAAATACATATATATAAATATATTGCCGCTAGTAATACAAGCAATAAAAAAATCAATCCGTAAATAGCCCAACCTATCTCCATACTTGAACTTGGGTAACTATTTAAATAACTTTAATTATTTTATGCTAAGGCTTTTCGCCCGTCGAAAGCTCTAAGGCCGCGCCGTTCGCGGATTGTTGTGCCTCTTTCGCTGATATGGTAGCTCTCTCGGCGGCTTCGCGGGTTTCTTCGTAGTCAAGACGCGCCGCATAAGTGTATGATTCGGCAAGCTCTAATTTGGACTTAGCTTGTGTGACCATATCAATTTGGGAGGCCAGCTCTGATGCAGCCTCTCCGGCGGAGGCTTGGGCCAAGTCAAAAGATTGTTGCGCTTGTAAGGCTGCGTTTTGGGCAGCTTTGGCTGACTGTTTGGCCTGATGTAATTGAAGCAGTTCGTTTTGCAGAGATTTATGTGCCTCAACACTCTGTTCCTCTAGGCGACGTAAAAGAATCTCTTTGCCCTTAAGCACAGCAATTGCTGTGGCAGCGGCTTGAACAGCAGTCTGTGCCAGTGTGTTTTTGGCTACATAAGAAGCTTGTTTACCTGCTGAATC
The DNA here is from genome assembly GCA_037075105.1 of Lissocephala sabroskyi. Lineage (NCBI taxonomy): Eukaryota > Metazoa > Arthropoda > Insecta > Diptera > Drosophilidae > Lissocephala > Lissocephala sabroskyi. The sequence continues at coordinate 9,055 of JBAMCP010002603.1, read as the reverse complement.
TTGATTTGCTACTGCTAGGACGGCTTGATCTGCCGACCCTTTAGCTATGCTTCGCAGCCCAAGGTCGGAAAAGTAATTGTCGCTAAAGCTATGCTGCGAGTTTTCAAAGCCAGGAGCCAATGATCCGGTATGCTCCTCCTTAAATTCATACGGTAAAAATGCTGAAAATTTTCGTTGGTCAATGCCGGGTTTTGGTTGCGCTGGAACTGATATTGGTGGTGCATTAAAATGGACTTCATCCTCATTAAAATATATCCTTCTTCCAAATGAATAGTTTTCTGTAAATTGATAATTAATAATAATTAAAATCTCTTTAAATCAAATATTATCAATTTCATTAAAACTTACCAAAAAACATAAACACCAATATGATACACCAATTCGACATTTTTTAATATTCTTTAAAATAAAAATCACAAAAAATATATGAAAGAATTAAGGGAGTAACGGTCAAGCTAGCTCGGCTGTGATATACCCTGTACCTGGTGCTTGGAATCAATAATATATTCTCTTGAAACAAATAAAACTATTAACGGAACTAAGGTGGCTGTCGTTGACCTCTTAACCATTCACATGTCAAACCTAAAAATCTATCAACGCAAAGATCAACGTAACAACAAATTTCAAATCCCTCTCACACAGAATGCGTCACTGCGGCTCTCCCTACCTATTCTCTGCGTGGCAACGAAAAAAAGGAAAACTTTGTCTGTATGCAGATATAGCGAGTCTTAATCCCGAATTTGGTTGATCTAGTTGTTATAGTCTCTGAGGTCCGTTTATTCATACGGACAGACAGACGGACATGGAGAGATCGTTTTTTTTATTCTTACCACATTGGAGGTTACTTTGGGGGAGTCTACGACGTTTCCTTCTCTGTGTTACGTACTTTCGTACAAAACTATTATACCCTAGGACCTTCAGGTACAGGGTATAATGTACTAAATAATACATATTAAAGGGGAAAATGACTATATTTCTAAAAAGGAATTATGTTTTTAATATGAAAATTACTTGTCATTTGTACACTTATTAACGGCGTTTTGCATGCCCTCGGCCCCAGACTAATTATTAAGTTATTTATATGTCGCTATTCCACAAAACAATATATGGTTTCATAATATATGTGGTAGTTGTACTGCACTTTAATTTAACTTAAAACAAATAAAAACATATCAGTTTTGCATTCTTACTAAAAGGTTTCAGAAATACACATATTGGTTTTATAACTTATAACTTCTTAACTTATATGAATTTTAATTAGAACTAAAGTTTCCAAGAATTTAAGCGCACAATTTATTAATACTACATTTCATAAATTGTACACTGAATAACCTAGAAATTCACATAGTTCGATTGCGAGCATATCGGACCGCATTATAGCATGTCTTATGTTCATTTTCGGGAGCTAACAGAAACGACTCCTGTGGCTTATGGGAATATGTTCAAACTTGCTCAGGGGCTTACTAAGGACTCCCGACAAGTTGTGTGTGCGCAGCAATTTTCATATCCTTTAAGCATATATTCAATTTCAATTTCAAAAACTAACGGTCACAGTTTGAAACTCTAGCTATATATATTTAGCTTAATTTATAATAGAATTTGTGTCCTGTGGTTTCAATCACCAAATTACAAACATGCACATGTAATATTCAATTATTTACAGATTTAATTTATCACCGAAGCGTATTCAATGGGAAAAATATTTTCTCTAAGAAAGACCAGTGAAATGTTGGTAATTTTCAGTAAGTCAACTTTATATACATGGGGAAAGTAATAGAAAATTTATTCACTCCGAACTATTTTTACTCTTCTTACATTTTTCTTTATTTCAACTTGATGATGATGGATTTTTACAAGATATAGCTTATTTAATGAGGTTATTGTATTTGCTTTGTTATTCCTAATAGGCAAAAGTTAATGCTTATCCTTGTGATCAAAACAAGCATTCGTGTTAAATAAAAAAAAATCAACATACCTTGCAAGAAGTAAAGGGTATAACAAGTCTTTCCAGTATGAAAGTGGATTGCAACTCTAACGCAAACATCGAGAGATTTTTATTTTGGCTTTAACACTATAAAGCCTTTAACAATACTATAGTATACCATTACTTTTATTTTATTTTATATGCTCATATGTTAATTAAAATACACAATCTTTTGCAGGTTCAATATGAGCTACATGAAAAAGACTAAAGGATCCAGCCCCATACATATATACAAGGTTGTTAAATATTTCCCTTTTCCCTTTTTGTGTTTTAAATTTCGAGGCTATGTACAAGGCACTACAGAGCTCGTATGGGCCCATACTATACATTAATTGAAAGGTCTTGGTCTAGACCTACGCTATGCATGATTAGTTTGGATATTGTGCTTAAGTGTTATTAGACATCGAGTTCACTAACGTCGAAATTTAATTTTTTTTTAATTTTCCTTCGTTAAAGGGAAATCCGCTAGAAATCATTTCGTGGGTTTATTTGTGTTTTGAGGAATGGTACTCTATCACTTGGAACCGCGGAAGAATGGTATATTTAAAATAATCATAGACGTTAAATAACCAACGAGCTTAAAATTAAAACATATTTAAAAGTTTTGTTCTCTAGTAAAAACGTTCCGATAAACGGAACGGATATGCATTAAAAAAAAAAAAACACATTAAATATGAAAGTGTAACTTAAGACATTTTGTAAATATGCAATTTGGAACTTATACCAACTGGGTTCAAGCATTAAGTTATTAGCTTTATACGAACTATAAGTTTTTGATAATAAATCTGACATCTTGTATTTTCTTAAACAAACTTGGTATTTTGGTATACTTCTTTTTAACAATTCTACACTTTAATTAATCTTTTGGCCGTCTCTACTCTATGACACATCAAATAAACAAGTAAGGAAGTAATAGTCGAGCTAGCCCGACTGTGATATACCCTGTACCTGGCGCTTCGATTCAAATTAATTTAACTATTTTGAAACAAATTAAATTCTTAAAACAGCTACGGCTGTCTTCAGGTATTTCTTTGACTCCCAGCCCATTCACTCGCTGATCTTTAAAAGCTAGCAAGTGATCGGGCCACGCTCACAATATGCGAAGTAACAACAAATTTCCCCACCCCACACTCAGAACGCGTCACAGCGGCATTCTCTACCCATTCTCTGTCTCCCTCCAATTTTATGTGTGCGCGACCGGCCGGCCACGGCCGAGGCATCGGTTTTTATTCCCCCACCCCCCTAAACTATGACTTGGAGTTACTCCGTTGAATATGAACGGATTCACACAAATTACACATGTACCAAACGAAAGGTATTTGTATTCTCTACCGTCCTTTCATACAAACTTTTGCTCTATTTTCAAAATTGTAGTTTTTAAACAAATGTATATGATTAGGGCAGAAAGGGGCTGGGCATCGGAAAAAAGAGAAACTCGATCTGCCTGCAGATATATCGAGTCTAAACCCCAAATTTTGTTGCTCTAGCTTTTATAGTGACCGAGAGTCTTTTGTTCATACGGATAGACAGGGGTCTACATACAAGGACTCCTTCTCTATGTTACATACTTTCGAACAAACACATTATACCCTTGTACCTTTAGGTACAGGGTATAAAAATGGCGGACAAGATGCATTCCATCTGTAAGAATCTAATATCAATTGCTCCCACCCCAGACATGCATCGCTACGCGGAGCAACCATCTTAACCAAGCAACTCCCTTTTCTTAAAATTCGATTTAGTCAGATTTTATGAAAGTCGAATTAAAGTCGAACTTAATATCAAATGAAATACCTTTTCAGTTCCCACCACCCCACAAACGTTTGCTTTTTTTGGCTCTTAGGCACATTTTAGAAATCTAGGTGGATAGACATGAATAGATCGAAATTTTGGCAGTAGACTTGGGGGTCTATATGGGGACGTATGCAAATGCCGACTACAACTGAACTGAGCTTAGTTAAAGACATTATCTCCAGCTTCATTGTGAAAAGTCTTATATATTTGTTAAACAATCATGGACCGGGAATGATGCATAACCAAAGAACAATTATTAGAATAAAAATTACCAGATAAATTTTTTTCTGAGTTTACTAACGCGGCTGTTAACAACATTTGTGCACGTATAGGTGAGAGCGTGCCTCTTGCTTTCGAAAAGACTTTAAAAGAGTATCACAGGTAAAAGAGAATGATTCAGAGTTAGTCGTTGTCGATTCATTCAAGCTGCAGGTTTGAAATTCGGAAAACTTGCTAAACAATTAAAGGGACTGAAAGCTAAGAAAGATATACATATATACATAAAATAAGAGATTCATAATATTTAATTTATCTCACGCGCATAGTAAAAACGAGTTAGTGAAAAGGCCGCGTTTTTAGTGATTTCTATTACTTCAAATAAAAAAAGTGTGTCAATTCATTTATGTAGATGTCGCCCGATTAAATAGTGCGCGAATATAATACAAATATGTTTATAGATAAAAACGAAATTTATATTTTAAAATCGAGATATTGTTAGTTATTCTTACAGTCAAATTAAATCAAGATTAAAATGAATCTTTTTATGATTGGCATTGGATTTTTAATAATACATGCGGCGAGTAAGAAAATTTGATTTGTAATAACAAATTCAATGTAAAGTGCCTTAACATTTATCATAATTATACCGAAACACATATATGTAGAAATGTATGTTCATACATTTGGGTTTGTACATATGTATATAAATAACAACATTTTAAGAATTGGTTTCGGCCTTATTTTGGTGTCCAACAATTGAACTGCACCCATCTTCAACACCATACTACCAAACCGTATATGAAATATTTAAAGTGAAAACGATGTCGAAACAAATTATTTGGGATGTATAGCTGACATCTTAAAGGCTATTACACATTTCTTTGATAATCTTAAAAATACATTGGTTTTGGGTGTATTGTACAACATGTAAAGATGTTATTTTATTAGCAGTTTCCCTCGCTTAGTTTACTGGCAAGGCTTTCAGGCTTTCGTTGTATGTCGAAAGAGAAAATATTCACAAACACGTTAGCCAAATAGTCCATTGAAGGGTAAAAAAAAAAACCAAAAAATAAATTATCGGGTTGGGTCGGTATGGCGAGCTCTTGCTTTTCAGTAATCTTGCTTTGATTTCTACCTTGATATTAAGCAGCATAAGATTACATATACATATGCATATACAGACATATATTATACATATGCAATGATGAACCCTTACGCACACTAAATCTGTTGTTTTGCTTTGAAGCCCTTTTTATAAGGTTATAATAAACCGACTCCATTTTTTTTAAATAAATGAATGAGTTTTTTCATTGTTTTGTGTTTCAAGAAAGCGGTTCCGGTCAAGGTTCGGTGAAGGTTAAAAATAAACCGGTCTTGAGAGACACTTTGCACTTGATATGTATAGACAAAAAGGAATTAACAAAATACAGTCTAAAAAACATAAAACATTTTTCCATTAAAGATGCTTTTAAGCCGCCTGTCCATCCATTTATGTTAGCTCTTTGTAACAGACTGACAAAGCAAAGCTTTCCCTGTCCCGCTTTTTTTTTAATTTTTTAAGGAATTGTGGAAATCAATTTAAACAAAAAGAAGTCAAGCTTGATGAGTAGCATCTAAGCAAAAAACACGTATTACAAAATATACTACAACATACAATGTTTTAACACTAAATAGTTATATAGTCATACATACTCTTATATATATAGTCCCTTTTTCTTCTATCTAGTTTTTCTTTACTACTTTTAGGCCTGGCGTGTGGAACGTGTATTTTGGCTTCTGATTTTGGTTTTATTCTCGATTGCAACTTTAAGAAATCTGGATTGTTTCGAGTGCGAAATTTGGGTGGCCTAAAAGCTCACTTTGGTTTAGGTAAATTCCACCAAAAAATTCAAAAAATTAATCATTTTTATCTTAATACATAAAAATACTTGTATGCGGATATATATACGTGTAATATATTAACTTAAGCTTGTAATGGGACTAAATCATAGACAGACTTGGCGTTTCCGTTTAGCAAGTCTGGTTTTTATTTGAGAATGTGTTGCATGCATGGATATTATTAAAAATAAGATTATTATTAAATTCGTTCTAGGCTTCAGTTTAGGCGATGAATTGGGTTTCGCAGAATCATTAGGAAATTTGGAAGGAGGACGCCGTCGTGCAATAAGCTACAAGAATGGTGCACCACCTGATTATGTCCCCAACTCTTCAAGCCAAGGGGTAAGTCTGACATATTAGCCACTTTCTCATTTTTAATTGCAAAACAAATATATATGTAGAACAAATTGGAAAACCGTATCACCTCGAGGTCAACAAATTTGCAACCCTCGACTGCAAATGTGGTACTGGAAAAAGAATTACCACAGCTAATGACCGAAGCTAGGCCTCTACCTCTTGGTGTACCTGCCTTTCGACCAATACCACAAAACAAAGAAATAGTTGCCCAACGTCGCATTTCAACACATACGCACGAACCTCGTAAGAGCGTGGAAGCAAACCCAAATAAGGACCATTCAAGCTCTGTAAGTCAACATATATTTCATTTGACTAAATGATATTACTAAGATTTTAACTTGATAAAATCGCTTTCAGTAAACTATTTTCAGCCTTGATACACTTTATTTGTGTTGGCTTATTTGATAAAGTATAACATGTTTTTGCGTTCTCTTTATTAAGGATTTGGCGATTGTATTTTGTTCATATCATATATGAATTTAGTATTTGCACTTCGGTTTCTAGATATACAGATAGTTCTGAAAACAAGTAAGGAAGTAATAGTTGACCTTTCCCGACTGTGACATACCCTGTACCTTCGTACATTAAATTTAATTTCTTTCTTCGCGGGTTCAATTTATTTAATTTTGATTTCCCACATTTAGGGGCTGTGACTCCACTCCGTTTTCAAAACATCATGTAAAAACTAAATGTTGATTTTCTTTACTATTATTAATTCCACGTGGTCGTATTTAGTATTATTTAATAGATATTTTTAGTTCGCAATCTTTCCATAGAAACCAAGACATTTTTTTTTAATTTAAACGCTTTTTACATTTAACTGATTAGCTGATTACTTGATATAACAAGTCCCAAATTGGGTTGCTCTAGTTTTTATAATGTCTCAGATCATGGCTAGAGCGATTTTTTTTTTCTTTCCAAACACGTTAGATGTAAGTTTGGGGGGTCTACAACGTCTCCTTCCCTATGTTATATACTTTCGCACAAAACTATTATACCATTATACCTCCAGGTACAAAATATAACAATCAAAACAAACGAAAATCATCGTCATAGGGCAATCGCAAGTCAAACTCTCCAAATTTAAGACCCCAAACAATTTGTTTGACAGCGTCCTTTACTTCGCTACCCCCTATTTTAATCAAGTTATTAAATAAGTGTTGACTTGAGATTTGTTAAAAATTATGTATTTATTTATTCGAAGCATTAAAAAAAAATGTTTTCCGATTTACTGCTATTTATATATTTCTAGAAGTTGAATCATACGTTTCACTCAGCGAATTACATCGTATCTAAGCCCGAAGCAATTCCGGTATTCCAAGCGATGCCCAAATCGGTTACATCTGTTGTCGCAAAATCTAAAGACACTAAAGATAGTTCTGACGAAATTAAGTTCGATCTTAAAGATCTCACAGTCGAAGAGTTGGCGAAAGCCGCAAATGTAAGCGTGAGCACAATTAAACAGGCCATTTATGTAAGAGAGCAGCAGCTTAAAGCGGAACACCGAGCGGTCGTAGCGGCTAAGCTGCGTGAAGAATTTGTTCGCACGTCAACCGTAAGAAATACAGTTTCCCCAAATATATCTGATGCGGCATTGCAATATAAAATACCAGAAACTAACAAGAAACCTCATTCAAAGGTCAGTGCATTATCCCTGGATCCGACTTTTGAAAAAAAAATTTATTTTTATATGTTGAATAATTATTTGTTTTAGGTGATGAATGCACCAAAAGAATACTATCCAGTCGGCTACGATAAAAACTTTGATGATAACTTTAAGTCCAAGGTAGACTTACCTCAAACCAGATTTTCTTGTGATAAACAAAAACATTTCCCTGGATTATATGCTGACTCTGAGCTTGGGTGCATGGTAAAGATTTAGGTTTTCTGCTTCTATTATTGCACTGATCTATTTATTTTCCAGGTTTTTCATGTATGCGCCTTAACAGACGATGGTATGGTGCGCAAGTCCTTTCTTTGTCCGGAGAATACCCTTTTTGATCAAACAATTTTAAAGTGTAACTGGTGGTTTTACGTGGACTGCAATTCTAGCTCAAGTGTATATGATTCTAATATACCAATTTCAAAAAGCTATCAGCTTATGAAATCACTTACATATTTTTCGAAATTTAATAATCAAGGAACAAGTAATGATGAACAAATTAAGCAAGGTCTTGATGTAGAAGCCTTACGGAAGTCTATAGTTAATATGCCTTAAGTTATTAAAAATCTATCCTAATATTTTAAGAAACAAAGTGACAGAAGAAATATGTTTATAAATAAGCATTTCTGAGTCTTATGTGGTATGTGTAGTCTCAATATTTAAAAGTTAATAAAAATGTTTTTTTCACCTATTTTTTTTTTAATAATAGTTACTGTTAGATTCTTGAACCCCCTTTATCTATACCTTTAAAATGGAAGTAAGTTAGAGCGCTAAGAAATACGCTTTCCCACACATACAACGCAACGCAGCGGCCATCGGTAGCCTGCCTCTGCATCCTCTTTCCATTACCAATAGCGACAATTCTTTCGCTTGAATTGATTTTAATGATTTTCATTCATTTAATTCCAATATTTTACTGCATATTTACAATGTTGTTTACAATTTTTTAAATTGCCGCCAAGCTGATAAGTACAAGTGCTGCCACACTGGAATTATCGGAACATGGTGGCAACGCTTTGGTAAAAATTGGTTGCTTTTTTCGATTATATATCAATGTGAATTTTCACCTGGAAAATGCAGTTGGCGCCAACTTTGGCTATTGTTTTCGTAATCAGCACCTCAAGATCTATAAGTGTGCCAAGTTTCATCCAAATCGGGCA
>JBAMCP010002602.1:0-11436 GCA_037075105.1 Lissocephala sabroskyi | reverse complement strand
CGCACACACCCAGTCGCCGTGTGTGTGTGTGTGTGAGTGACATGAGGTGGTTGGGTGGTGGGGGGGGGGGGGGATTGCTTGCCTCTGTTTGGTTAATATTTCGGCTTGTTTATGTGGGCTGTTCAAAGGGACGAACCGTGGGGGAGGGGCCGGTGAGGGGGGGCGGTTGGGTATTTTGGGTCGCGTAGACGCGAAGCTAGTGAGTGCGGCTTACACACACACACACGCACATACCCACTAGCAGATAACCCACCCAATCCCCTTAGTTGTCGCCCCCCCAACTGCCGTTGGTTTTTCATTTTTTTGGGCCCAGCCATCAACTCCACGCCTACCAAGTCCGCGGAGCGTTCACATGTGCGTAATGCATTCACCGAAAACAACGCAATTCCCAGCAACAACAACAGCAGTCGATGGAGCTGACACTCTGCCAGGATAAGCAGGATAAGAGAGGAGCGGAGAAGCAAGAAGACTTGCGGGGTCAGCCAAGAGCCGGCGGAGTAGCTTAGGCAGAAGAGGCTGTCGGAGAGTCGATTGGGTTAGCTGAAGAAAGACAAGAAGATTAATTTGAAGATTCAGAGAATGAGGGGAAAATATGGAAAACTTAGATTGAAAATGGAATCTCTTAGGAAATTCTCTTGGGAACCCACAAAGTGATCGTGAAGGCAAAGAGTCTGCTTTCTCAAGATTTCAGAGGATGCTTCCAATTCCTCACTTCGCTCTTTTTCTCCTTCATTTTTAACCTGTCGATTTTCCTGTTAAGGTTCTATTTTTTTATTTAAAACTCAGTTAAATTGCTGAAGGCCTAAAAAATTTAAGAGGCCAAGTAAGACAAAGAGTCAATGAAGGAAAATCTCGAGTTCCCTTGGTAAAATTCTCAAGACTTGGTTTTTAAGATTTCAGTGAGTTAAAATCGGGAATGATTTACTTTTAAGAAGCTTTGCATATCATATTTTTGGGAACTCTATTAAACTCGGAATATGATTTATATCCCTGAATTTACAATATTTTAATTTAATTGGTAGAATTCTCAGGACTTCGTTTTGAAGGCTTCTATCGTGTCAAGTGGGGAATAGTAGAAGTGGAAGATATTTATATTATATTTTTGGGAGCTCTATTAAATTCGCATTATGATTTTCAACCTTGAATTTAATTAGATTTAATTGGTTGAATTCTTAGGATTTAGTTTTGGGGGCTTCAATCGTTTCAAATGGGGAATAATTTACCTTTTAGAAGCTTTGAATTTAATATTTCTGGGAGTTCTATTAAATTCGCAATACGATTTTTTTCCTTGAATTTAATTTAAAAAATGCTTTAAATATTTTTCTCTTTTATTTCAGACTCGAAAGACACTGCAGACGAATTTCTTATTCCAGGTAAGTAAAGATTTCCTTCATGAACTTTAAAACTGAAAATAAAAGATCGGAAGAGGAATTTTAGATATATAATAAAATAGTAAATTATATTTGAGGTGTATGAAATTCCCTAAAATATTAGAAAGAGCAAAGAGAATTTTTAATGTTGTTTATGATATAAAGAATTATTTGAGGCATATATGTAAATATTGCCTTAAAATATTTTAAAGGGAAGAGGGAATTTTAAATCTTTTTAATGATATAGAGAATTAAATTCTAGGGATCTTTGAATCTTTATTAAAGAGTCGGCAATCCTTATTATATGATAGTTGGATTTATCTTAATAAGCAAAACCCGAACTAATTAACTTCAGGAACTTATTTTAATTAACTCCTTTAATCTTCCAACTAGAAAAATAAAAAAGATTAAAGATTCCAAAAAAGAGGAGACATCTCAAAAAATTTGACCATTTGGAAGACATCATTGAGAAACTTAAGAAATTCTATCTAGGCTAATTTGAAGAAACCTTTACTTTTAAAGGACCTCAAATTAAACTCTTTGGTTCTCAGCTCTTCCTCTGCTTTTGGGGAAATCATTTAATTCTATTAAGAATGCAAAGTTTATGAGATTCTTCGAATCGGGGAAAGTCGGTCGGTTTGCCTCGCCTCGTTTCTGTCAGCTCGTTCGGGATTTTGAAAGATGACAAACATCCCTAGAATGGGGCACACACACACAGCCAGGCATTTGTATATGCAAATACACCCCCTCGCACACACACGCACACAAAGAGACGCGCGCGCGTCCTCGCACACTAAAATGTGAGGCACTTTGAAGGCCGCCGCATGTGGCAAGACGATTCCTATTGGCTGGCTAATTACAACAGCTGAAAAATTATACACTCCAAAAATAATCTACATATATGAAGCTCACACACGCACACCCCTCCCCCCCCTCCTGCCTCGGGGGAGGGGTAACTGGTTGGGTTTTTCCTTTGGCGGCAACAGGGGGTTGGAAAATCCCTGCCATCCCAAATACGGAAAAGTTGCCCTGTGAAAATTTTCAGTTTTTCTTATTCGTTGAAAAGTTTGGCATTTTCTACACTCGCCTCAGTCCCCCCTCCGCCCACTCAGCAAATTGCTGGCTTGGTGGAGGCAAAGTTGCCAAGCTGCCGAAGTTTTAGGTGGCCAAGGGGCAAGGGAAAGGATTGTTGCTGGTAGAGAAAATTTGTCTTCTAAGATTTGCGAAAGGCAACAGCAACAACAACCACAAAACAACACAAACGCAGTGGGTGTTGCTGCCGGCAACTGCAACACTTCAAGTCTTAGGGACAAAAACTGAAACAGCAACAATTGCAGGCGCCTAAGCAGCAGCAACTGCAGCAGCTGCGCTGGCAACAGCAATCTGGGGAGAGCCAAGCAGCAGCAACAAAAGCTTTAATAAATAGAAAGAGTAGAGCTGCAGCAGCAACAACGGCAACTGGGAAGAGCACTAGAAGCAACGCCAGCAACAGGATAAGCAGTAGCAACAATGGAGACAACCAGCAACATTGAGAGAACTAGAAAACAGCAAGGCACAGAAGCTTCAATTCATGCAACAGCAACATAAAGAACACAAGCAGCAACAGCAACAGGGAATATTGTTGCCAGCAATAATAGTAACAGCAACACAAATAGACAACCAGCAACAGCAACATAAAGAACACAAACAGCAACAGGAAAGAAGCACAGAAGCAACACTTCAAGCAACAACATAAAGAACACAAGCAGCAACAACAGCAGGAAAAAGCACAGAAGCAACATTTCAAGCAACAACATAAAGAACACAAGCAGCAACAACAGCAGGAAAAAGCACAGAAGCAACATTTCAAGCAACAAGCAAGAACACAAACAGCAACAAGGAATATTCTTGCCAGCAACATTAGCACCAGCAACACAAATAGACAGCCAGCAACAGCAACGATTTTAGAAAACAGCCAGGCAACATTTTAAGAAAGTGAAACAACCTGAAGAACAACAGCAACATCAGCAGCAATACCAGCAATAACGAGAGGGAATCAACAGCAACATTGACTGAGGATAGAAAAAGTTCTACAGCATCAGCAACAATAGGAAAGCTGCTGCTGAAGCAACAACAACAGCTTTATTGATCTCAGCAATGGATTGCTTAAAAGCAGCTACATAAAGTTAGCAACAGCAACAACAATGAGAAGAGAAACCAACAACAGCAGCAACATAATCTCAGCTTGGGCCAGCAACAGCAGCAATAACAGCAACAGCAACGGAAGCTAAGCTTCGAATTTGGAGGGCGGCAGCAACAACAATCGTAAGAGTAACAACAACAGAGCAACAGCAGCAACAACATGGCCATTAGACAGCCACAACAGCAAGAATAAGCAGCAACACCAAGCCGGCAACAGCAACAACACCAACAGCAGCAGCAACGGCAGCTAACCTCGAATTTGGAAGGCGGCAGCAACAATCGTAAGAGTAAGAACAACAGAGCAACAGCAACAACAACAGCCAGAACAAGCTACAACAACAGCAACAGCAACAGTTCCAATGAATTGAACGCTGTGTTGCAGCTTAAATAATTTGTCGCATTTGCCGGCAGGGGCTTCCCCCGACCCCCACACACACCCCCCTCCCCTCACACACACACAACCCACACCCACACACCCAGCCGCAGCCATCAAAGGAGCCTGGCAGCCTCCACGTCAGCTCCTCCGCTCGTTGTTGCTGCTGCGAAGGAAACTACAACGAAGACGTCCACGTCAACGTCACCGTCAGCGTCAGCGCCGGCAGAGCTGATGGCTCCCCTCCCCCCTCCCACACCCAACACACACACTCTCTCTTAAGAGCTTCACGCAGAGCCGGCGGTTTTTCTCTTAAGACGACGCGACAGGCAGCAGCAAGGAAAGTAAGGCAACCAAAATTTGTTGGCACCAAACAGTTTTGTTTTTGGTCGCACTTGTTGGCTTGTTTGCCTCCCCCCACCCGAAAGAGCGAGAAGGTCGCGCGAGAGACGCTGGCAGCGGCAACGTCTTCGTTGGCCATTCGGCGCTTGGTCCTTCGTCCTTCGGTCGGCGTGCGTGAGCCTTCGGCTCGTGCGTGCGTGCGCCGCTGGCGGAGAATCTACTGGTGGGCACTTAACTTGATGATTATGGCGATGATAATGATGATTGGAATGGCTTTGAATGGCGTTGAAAATGAAGATTGCGTGTAGTAGATTTCGTCCTGCCCCCCGCCCACCGCACACCACACACCACGCCGTCTCTTTCAGTGTCCTTTTCGCTCGCTCTCTTTTTTCTCTGCTGTGTGGGTTTTTTTTTCTTTTCTTTGCCTTCTTGCGGGCCAGCCGAGTCCTTGGGCTGGGGGTGGGTGTTTTTTTTTCTCTGTTGCTTCATTTGTGGGGGCAGCCGGACTATCAGCATTTTGATTTTGATGGTCGGCTCCCAAACTATTGCCAGGCTGCTGGGCGGACAGTTGATCGGCCCCCACCCCCCCGACGGCTAGTTTTGGCCGCCGACTGCGCTGCCGGCGGCTCTGCCCGCTGCCGCTGCCGTCGAATCTTCTCACTTCATTGGCGCGGGGGGCCGGCCAGTCAGGGGCGAATAAAAAATACAAGAATCGCCAGCTTTTTGCCGGCGTCTTGGGCAGTTTAGTTACCGTTAAGTCGTCGGTGTTGCCTCATCGTCGCCGTCGTCCTTGCCGCCGCCGTCGTCGTCGGTCTTCCTGCCACACGTTTGCCGTCCGTCGTCGCTGTCGGACGCCTTGTCTGGCTTGTGGTCCGCGTTTTTTTTTTCTCCTGTGGTCTTCATCGTCCTTCATTTGTTTTCAATCGCGCGTCGCGTTGTCCTTGGCCAGTCGAAAGTGTGTAAAATTAACGGTTATCGTTTCTCTGCTTGTTGTTGTTGTGGTTGCCCAGGTAAATTTAGGACATCTCTTAAAGGACTTGCCGCTCGGCCAAAAAAAAACGACAGCAAAAATGGAAAAGAAAAACGGCAATAAATGAAATGGAATAATGAATGATGAACAAGAGATTGAAGGAGTAAATCAAGGACTAGAAGGAGGGGAAGAGAACAAGAGAAGGATCGAAAGGAAGAAGGAGCCATTGAACTGAGCAGCAGAGGAAGAAAGGTGGAAAAAGAGAGCAGAATTCAGGCTTCAAAAAGGTCCCAATTCTCGGGAGTTAATTCTCTGAAATTGGCTTAAGGATTCGCAACAGTAAGGACAGAAAAGAAGCCTCCTGAATGCAGAAAAAATCAAAGCAGACTCCTCCTGATTTCATGTCTAACCAAAGCCAAATCGAAGCTCCTTTCACCGAAGAATCGAGTTTACTAAAAACGAAGGAATCCTTCAGGCCGCCCCGCTGATTTCTTGAGCCCCCGAAACCAAAGCAAAGCCGAAGATGGCAAGGATTTGGCTGCTGGGCAGCAGGCCAAAGCAACAAGCCACAAATTTCTCAACCAAAAAGGCAACTGAGAAAAAAAAAACACAAGAAAAGAAAAACGTGTTGCTTCTGCGGCAAACCGCTCACGTGCGTGGCAGGACGACGGTCGGTCGGCTGGCCGCCCGCTTGGTCCTTAAGTTGGTCGTTTTTTCTCTCTTACGATTAAAGCTTTTCTAGTTTTCCCCACCCACACATACTCACATGTGTGTGTGTGGGTCGCTCAATCGGTTGTTCTTTGTTGCTGCCCCGAGAGCCTTCGCCTTGGCCTTCGCCTCCGTCTGCTGCTTCGGTCAACTTGGCCGGTCGGCTGTGTGTCCTGTGATTTACTGTCTTGGCTTTTGTGTGGCCGTCTGGTTGATTGTTGTTGTTGTTGGAAGTGTAATTGTTGCTGGCTCACCGGCAACAACAACTAAATTATAATTCTCTCTTTTGCTCGCGTCTAATCGCTTTCAATGAATCAAATCAAGCGAAGGCCACAAAAAGAAAAACAGCTTGTCCGCGTCAATCTCGGGGGGCCCACCCACCTGGCCACCTGGCAATTGAGAAGCCTTTAGGGACCAAGTCGAATCATTGAAGCAGCCAGCCCTCCCCCTCCGCTGCTGCACGTGGCTGGCCTGAGATTTCCCTTCGGCCGCTCAGCCACCTTGTCGTTTGGCTTAAGCTTTCAATTTGAAATCAATTTCCCATCATCATTGGAAAATTCGCCGCTTAATCGAAGCAAAAAAAAAAAAAAATGTAGCATGCAAATTGGGGCAACGAAATTGAAAGCCACCAGCAAGAAAGCCAGAAAACCACACAAACATTTTAGTAAACCAGCCAAGAAAGAGTTAAGGACTTGGCTAAAATAATAAAGAAATGTGTCGCCAGCAGCAGCAACAAGGCGCCAGCAACCAGCAACAATTTCACCAGCAACAAGTCGAGGAATAAAAAAACCTCGAGAGATTCTTAGAGAACTGAAAAACTATTTGACTGCCAGGCAGCAAAATTGACTGATCTAAGGACAACTAAGCTGAATATCCTTCTGCCCATTACAACGAATCAAAAAGACATTGGAATTCGATAGCGGCAGTCGGTTGGCTTGGCGGGTGGGGGCGGGAGGAATTAAAATTAAAAACGAACGGCACACACACAGCCTCCTCCGCAGTCGCACACACACACGCACCAAAAATCGCTATCCTTTTTTTCGGTTGGTTATTTTCATGCGTCGTCGTTGCTGCCGCCGCCGCCGCCGCCGTCGTCCTGCTGCTGCTCGTCCATCTCTCTCTTTGGTAGACGATTTCCCCTTTTTTTTCTGTTTTTTTTTTTTTTATTTCGGCAATTCGTGTGTGTGTGCGAGCGAGACAGCCGCCCGCCCGTTTACCTTTTCTCCCACCCACCACCACCCACCGCCCAGCGCCCGGCACTAGTCGAGTTGCCCGCCCCCGCGCAACTTTACATTCGCTCGTCGTTTTTCAGTTTCTTTTTTTTGTTGTGTTGCTCGATTTTTATTTCGCCCGTGTGTGCGAGTGTGTCGGTCGGTGTGTGTGTGTGTGTGTGTGTGTTGTGTAAACGCGCGTTTTAAAAAATTCCTTTTTTCCTTTCGCCGGCTCTGCACGCCGGGGGTTGCTGCTGCCGGCAGCGACGTCGGCCGCACAGCATGCAGCGGCCGCAGCAGCAGCGGTGGCTCTGGTGGTGGTTCTCGTGCCGCTGGGCGGGTGGCTTGCACACACACACACAGCCGCCTGTCGTTGTTTTTGTTTTGATTGTTTGTTTTTGGTGTTGTTGTCGCGCGGAGTTTTTACTTTTTTTTTTTGGTATTAATTTTTAATTTTTTGGTATTTTTGTTAGTATTTTTTTGGTATTTTTTTGTAAATTTTAAATTTATTTACAATTATTTTTTTATCGCTTATTCTGAACTTTGTCCTCTCCCCTGCGCGTGTGTGTGTGTGTGTCAGGGGGTTGGCCTGCCACGAAATGAGTAATGAGCGTTTAGTAACGGTAGTTTCTTTTTTTGCTGCTCTGCTGGCGGCGCAGCCGGCGCCGCTGCCGCGTTCAATTGAATCAAGCGAAATTATTAAAAAAAATTTAACCAGAAACTAAATAGACGCCGGAGCAGGCAGGCGGACAGGCGGACAAAGACAACGACAGCGAAAAAATATCCTAGTCGCTTTTTAGGCGGCAGCAAAGAGCGCAGCTCATTAGGCCCACCCGTCGCCCGCTGCCTGTGTGTGTGTGCCTGTGTGTGTGTGTGTGTAATGACTTCAATTGTGTGCTAAATTTTCTATTTCATTGTCGCGCTTCGTCCTTCAGCCGACGCCGGCAGCGACGCTGCTGCCCAGCAGCCTCCCAGCCGAGCCACCAAAACAAAGCCAACTTCGTGGCCCGCCATCGTCGTCGTGGCCGTCGTCGTTGAAGTCGTCGGTGTCTTGGGCTTCGTTTGCGCCTTCGTCCTTTTCGATTTGCTGGCAGGCTGCGCGTTGGCGCGTCGCTGGCGCCGCTGCCTCGGCCGCTGCCATTGCCGTTTCGTTTGCCGGGTTCGCAGTGATTCACTTCAATTTGAGTTCCGTTTTTAAAAATAACGTTAGTTGCTGTTTGTTGCTCGTTACGTGCGCGTGTTGCGACGCGGACCAAAAAACCAGAAAAAGAAAACATCAACCAAAAATTCCCACAAACCCAAAAATCACAAAGAATTTTTTTCCACAACCGCGAAAATATCAACAAATTTAAACCAAAAAAAAAGAAAAATAATTTATTAAAATTATATGAAATTAAGGAACCAACTGCAACAACAACAAGTGCAACAGGAGAAGTCGGGAATCCTTTGGTTGCCTGCCCAAAACAAAAGAATACAAATATCTGCAATCTTCGTACTTCCATAGGTTTTTGTCGCTTCCCCGTTCGGTTCGACGGTAAAAAGGACCCAAGAATATAAAATTCGTTAATTTTTTTTGCGTCTGTTTGTTTATAAATATTTTTTTTTTCAAGTTCTCAAAGTGCAATAAAAAAACACAAAATTGTTGTTAAATTTTAACATTCAACTTGCGAAAGCGAAAATCGAATCCAAAAATACAAACAAATTCGCCTTCACACCAAAAACAAAAGCGAAAGTGAAATTCTACCGGACGACAGACCCAGAAGACCGCAGAAAAACAAGAAAAACCAAGAAGAAATCAGAGCCCCACAAATCTCAGAAGGAGGCCGAAATCAGCGGCCAAAAGCCGCCCAGCAAATTGCCCGGGAAACTTTTATATCACTCGAAGATTCACCCCCACCCCCAATCGCCATCAACGACAAGTAAGTCCAGAACTATTTAATAGAGTTTAGAGAGGGAAGTCTTCTGAAGAAGGAGAGATTGGGATTGAGATCTTTGTTCTCCGCTTCAACCTTTACAGAAGGGAGAATTCGATGGGTGAAAAACCTGCAAGTCTTGCTGAGGAATAATAAGATTCTCAGTTCTAATTAGATTCGCAATAATCAGATTCCTGATTCGAATAGGGGTTTTAAATAATAAGATTCTGAATTAGAATAAGATTCATATTAATAAGATTCCTTGAGATCGAGTAAACAACAAAAAAAAAAAATAAATACCTTTATCAAATTAAAGGCTTGAAATCTTCCAAGTCAATCTCCAGAAAAGTCTCCTAAAAATAAAATATAAGATTTCATTAATTTATTTATTAACTAATAAAAGAAATTATAGAATCTAAATATTCCCAAAAATATCTTTGATATCGTAAAATTGAAAGAATAAAATAGTTAATTCTTTTAAATGGGAAAGTAAGCAGAAATTCTTTCATATTTGTTTATTTAAATTATTAAAAAATAAAAAATACAACAAATGAATTGAAAGAGGAAAATAAATTAATCTCAGGGAATCTAAGCATTCCCTTGGAAATATTTCTTTATAAAATGGAGGAAAGAAATCCCGGAGTATTTGAATTCCTAAAATGTTCTAAAAAATTAACTTCGAAAATTCTACAACAATAAAAGAGCGAAAATTTTGAGTATAACCGAAGCAACCAATAATTTCCTATTTTATTTAGAGTTTGAGGCTGACTAATTTCCTTAACTTCTCTATAAGAACTTTAACCTAGCCGAGGATCACTGAACTATTAAATTCCTTTGAAAAACACCTGCTTGGTGGAAATCCCTCAAGCTTCTAAAAAGTTCCTCATATCATTCTGAACTCTTCAAAAAAGCACTTAAAATTTATTACTCCCCCAATTTCGAAATGACTTATTCTTCATTCTGAGTCTTTCAAAAAACAGACTCCCCATAAATTTTGTCAGCGGTTCTTTCAAGGCCTAAAAATCATCGAACTTGCAAAGTTGATTCACAAAAATCTCCCCCAAAAAAAAATCTAAGCAATAATTTTACTCATCAGCCAGACAACTCAGCGCTGGGAAGCTGGTTGAAGGAACTTTCTAAATGATTCACAGAATTGCCAAAAAATCAGCTCACCCAATTCCCTTTTGTTTGTCTAAAAAATAAAATCGCCGGCCAGTTCAGCAACCCCATGAAAAATTTTTGTTATCATTATCGTCACCATCAACGCAATTGCATTTGATGAGATCCCCTCCCCCGCGCCCTCCTGACTCGCAAGTCACGCGAATAGACGAAGGCGGGAAATTTCGGAAGGGCAGGGAATTCGCGGTCACCAAAGCGGTCGCTGAACTTTTATCGTCGCCGGCGTCGCCGTCGTCGTCGTCGGTTGGTTGGGTTGGGTTTGTTCAGCGGGTCTAACGATTCCCGTTGTACGATCGGCCGCCACGCATACCAAAACAGCGGGCGGCTGGCCGGGCGGAGGGGGGCGCAGGGGCTGGTCAGACAACTTGGCAAATATTACGCATACGCCTCATGGGAGGCGATCGCTAAGCGATCGTCGCTGCCGCTGCCGCCGCCGTCGTCGTTCGTTGGCATTGGCATTGCGAATGCGACGAACGGTCAATGGACGCCCTCTGCTTTTTATTAGGCCTTGTGTCTCATATACTTTATTCCCTATATACACACACACACACACACACGATCCTCTATACTCTGTGTGCGGGTATTTTCGCATTTGTTTGCTTACTCGTCTGTGCGGATGTGACTAACCCAGTGCAGCTTCAGTTTTTAGAACGCCTGCCGAGTTCGTGAGCCTCGCAGGTGATCCAAGTTCATTGGGTCGTTGGCAAGCGTCACGATGACGGCGTCTGTTCGACACTCAAGTCTCTCCCAAAACACACAAACAAAAGCAGAGAGGAATATTAAAGAGAAAGAGAGCATAGAAGTCAACAATCTAGAGAGAGTTTTCTTCGGTTAAACGGCTTTCTAAGGGGTCCAGAAGGGATCCCAAGGATGAGCTTCCCAATTCAAAACCAAGGCAAAGGCAATGGGGTAAATTACTTTATATCTAAGGGTAAATTTATCTTATCTATTTTCTCACGGATATGAGAGACGAAAAGACTTAGTTTGATCAGTGGAAGTTCTTTGATTCCTTGACTAAAATGAAACGGATTTTAATGGAAAGGTTTCCGTCTTTTATGTAAATAATAAATTGAGGAAATTCTTTCAACTTTCTGATGATCGAAGGTTCTTTAAATCTTTGCCCAAAACTACGAATCCGAAGACCCGAAATCTTTCCATAACACAGCCAAAATAAAACCTACGCTTACCC
>JBAMCP010002601.1:0-11442 GCA_037075105.1 Lissocephala sabroskyi | reverse complement strand
AGAATGGGTAGAGACGGCCGCTGTGACGCGTTCTGAGTGTGGGGTGGGGGAATTTTTTGTTACTTCGCATATTGTGAACGTGGCCCGATCACTAGCTAGATTTTAAAGATTAGCGTGGGAATGGGCGGGGAGTCGAGGAAATACCTGAAGATGCTCACCGTAGCTGTTTAAAAAATTTAATTTGTTTCAAAATATTGAATTTATTTTGATTACAAGCCCCAGGTACAGGGTATATCACAGTCGGGCTGGCTCGACTGTTACTTCCTTATATGTTTTTTTTCACTCCGATTGAGACACCACCAAACATGGTTTTTGAACGCTTTAGAGGCATTGGCGCTGCCTATGCGTAGGCCACGAGTAGTTTACGCATTCTTCCCTTGATGTGCTGAAATATAAATAAATAATTGGGTGCCGCCAAGTCAGGGTTGTAAGGCGGATGACCCATCAATTCGATGTTTGGGCGCCCAAAAAGGCGCTGATTTAAACTGATGGGTAAGAGCTTGGATTGTCATGGTGCACAATAACCCGTCCTGCTGTTTATTTTTCGAATTTTTCATAAGACTTCAGGCAAAAAAATTATAATGTACCACTCAAAATTGACCGTCCTACGGTACTCCAGCGGTACAGTCGCCAAGGAACCAGATTTACCGATGAAAAATGCAACCATTTGGTTTCCAATTGTCAGATGACACCAAGCAACACTTTGTGTGGCCTAAGAAATATATGTATATAACAACCCTTATACCACTTGTTATGAGTTTATCTAAGCACAAATGTAAATATATATTCGATGCATTTTGCACATCGTTACATACGTTCGATACATAAATATGTTAGAGTATTGGTTGTCGCGCATACCCAATATACATAGCTCGAGCACAAGTTCCCACAGCTTGTATTCAAATACGAATGGCTTCTAAATGGCAAAAACTCAGCTCTAACAAAAGCAGTAATTGTTTTATTTCAAGTTGGTATGGTGGGGTGGGGTTGTGAATAAATAAAATTGCTCACATCGTATACAATTTTTCAGTGTGTATTTATTTGTATACGTGTTAACAGTGCGGCATACAAATTTTACAATCGGTTCGACCGCTTTTATGACAATTACAGATAAAATCCTATAGCCGCCACTGCTCTAAGTGCTCTATGACAAACGATTGTGGGCTCACGTAATCATATGTACAAACATGATTTCAATTAGCGGAGAAGAAGGTTTCAAATTTATGCTTTGGGATTCTATTTAAAATAATCAGTTCTTGGAAAAGTCTGACACAAACGTAAATAAAAACTTACACATTTTCATTAGCTTATAGCAATTTTATCGACAAGGCCGTTGCTATTGTACAATTTGCTAGGTACTTTGTTAACTTTCTAGCTTTAAATATAAATGCTTGGGCATTCATAATCTTTAGAAATCTGATTTCTAAAAGATTTTAACTACAAAAAAAAGCCCAAAGATACAGAGTTTCCAAGAAGCAATGAAGAAAACAATTTTAGCCTTTGACATATATGTATATTTTCAGTTGCTTATGCATACATTTTAAATTCATATCACATTTCGTCTTAATCGTACTTTTACAGGAATTTTAAGTTAACAAACGAGGTCACAATTAATTGTATATCTATTTTAATTCAATGGCATATAAGAGCAGGATACTTTTGAAATGGTTGATAAACATTTATTCAATATTTAACGTTTCTCAATTAATTGTGGACTAACTCGATGCAGAGCTTAAAAGTACCTTGTTTTTCTGGAACCGTGTCTTTAAAAAACAAAAAAAAAACCTCTACAATTTTTTTAAATACGATGTGAAATTATTTAATTATGGAATTGACTAATAAAAGGGATCTATATTGACACACCAGCTAAGTTTTGATTACATTCAACTGTATTAAAGGGGTCGAGGACGAATCGTAAAATTGTCTCAAGACAATTAATCTTCTAGTTCAAAGGTAATCCACCAAGCAAGTCTAGATTAAAATCCAGAAAGAAAAAGGGACGTTAAAATTGAGCAGTATTGTACATACTTGTATATACTATATTATATATTATACTCAGTTTCCCCCTTTGAAGAAGGCAAAATACAGATTATATTTATTTAATATAAAGTTGTCAGAATTAAGGGTGGAACAGTTTGAATTGTAAATTGCAATTCATTGGCATTTAAATTAATCCAATATCACAAAATTTTTGCTTTATTAAGTAACTCGCATCGCGTTCGCGAACTCGGCACAATCGTGAAGGGTCGGAAATATTTCGAATGGACCTTCATTCAGGGCCATGCTGTGCACGAGGGTGTCATAAACACGATCCACAGGGCAGGCCAATAAAAGTTTTGAACCGCTACTATTTAATTCTTTTGAGAGTTCGCTCAGTGTACGACACCCAGCGACGTCGATGTGTCCCAGCATTGAAAAATCCAATATAAGAAATTGGAAAGAATCCCCAACTTTTTTATGGTCGGCCCCTTGCCCATTACAAGCAATTAATTGGTCTTTGGGACTATTTGCCCTCCTAGCAGATTTCAGCGTGGCATAGAGGTCGTGCCGAAAAAAAAGGCTTGTAGCAAAATTAAGAGAGCCACAATATCGAAAAATGTGCACGTCTGGGATGCGCATTGCATTGTTATGTTGGTTGAGGTCCACATAAATACCAGGCGCTTCCGGCATATATCCAAGGACCGTTGAATACGGCTTTAGGCCTTTTATATACAACGTAATTACTGAAATTGAAATGCCAATCAAAAGCCTAATTGGAGAATAAAAATTTAATATTTACGCAATTCTTAACTCAATAATATTATTTACCCAATATCGATGTCAATCAGGACTACACACAGAAAGGTTGATATCCAAGAGAAAGTCTCGAGTTTTCCCTGCTTGGTGAACTCCTTCAGCTGCTTAGCTTGCATAAACATTGGCTTCAAGGCGACAATTATAATGCCAGCCAGTACGCACTGAATGTAATAAGCATCAGGTCAATGAATTAAATTAAGTTGAAAGCGTTTAATGTAACTTACCCGAGGTAGATCGCTAAAAAACGGACCAATCCACATTAATGTTGCTATTACAAGAGAAGCGGACACAAGAGAGGCTATTTGAGACACACCGCCTGTTTGATCTTGAATCACAGAGCGGGAGAGCGAGCAGGCCATGGGAATGCATGAAAAGCAACTGCTCACCGCATTCCCTATACCCATGGCAAATAGCTCCTGGTTTGCTCGCACCTCGTATGAGTGTTTCTTCGCAAATGTCAAGCCCATCGACATAACGATTGAGTAAGTTACGATCGCAATTGCAATTGCGTCTACAGCCACCTTTTGCACCAGATCCAGGCGAGGCAATGTTGGCGCAGGCAGACCCTCTGGTATTACCCCCACCAAGTTTATATTGTATTCCTGATGTACGTTTACTAACCGAGATATCAGGGTTCCACCAATGACTGCAATCAGCTCGGCGGGTAGAGGAAGGCAGCAGCGCTTCTTTAGGCACGGCTTGAGGCATTCATTGGATATTGTCATGAACAAAATAACTCCAAAGCAGAAGAACAAATTCACCAGATTCGTTTGAGGCACGGAACTTACTATGTCGATCACCGTATAAACAATCTTGAAGGCGCCCTTATGCTTTGGTACTTCAATGCCTAGCACATCCTTAAACTGCGCCACCACAACGTGGCATGCCGCAGCTGTAGTAAAGCCATTCACCAACGGCTCGCTCAAGAGCGAAGCCAAGGTTCCCAATCGAAGCATACCCATTAAGAGCTGAAAAAATATAATACAAGTTCTTACAACAATTTTTTAGTTATAGACTATTAAAAATTTGCCAACATTAGGGTTCATGAAATGAATTAAAAGAAGCGCTTTCTTTGCGATCATAGAGTTTTTGATTTCTCTTACAAGCTCTAATTATTGATTAGAATTTGAAAATGGAGCTTTAAAATCTTCGGTATTCAAAAATAACTTTTTGAATTTCATAAAAATAAGGAAGCATCTTGATAATTTGTATATTGCAAATTAAATGTATATACATAATCAAAAACTTTTGAAGGAGGTGTCCGTTTAAGAATGATATCAATTAACATAATTGAGCCATAACAACCACACACACACCACTTTCACTTGTTTACCCCCAAATTCGATTTAGTTTGATTGCTATATGTCTGCCAATGTTATGTTTATGTTTCATATTTCTGCACTAAATGGATATACATTTGCACTTTTAAGTACAAAGTATATAAAAGTAATATTTTGTGCATGTTCTGGTTATTTCGCAATATTAAGACGTGTCTAATAATATCATAATCTTTTCTATTGTGACCTAATGCCTTTTGCACAAAGAATGGGTTTAACTTGAAGAGCGTCTTAGTTCGCACCCTTGTTAAAAAATGTTAATCAAACAACAATGATGATGATTTAGAACGTGGCGTACTTATTCAGGCGCTAACAAATTCGCAGTGGATCTGCTAATGAAGGCGGATATACACTGAATAAAGTAATAATACTAACGTGAATAATGCCAACAGCAAGGGCCAGCGAGGTAACTACTTCTAGTTTTGTCACGTCATCTAAGTTCTGTTCCTGCATCCCTGAAGGCCCAATTGAAAACACTTGCGTATTATTTGTAACAACCGTGGTTGCATTGCCAACCTCCTGGACTGTGGCATACGTCTGTACGACTTTTAATGTCATCATACTAGCCACAGCAAATGTTCCGATGGAGATGTGCCGCGATGTGCCAAATACCATGTACAATAGCACCGGAAAGACACCCATGTATAGGCCGTTGCCTGCATCCACTCCTAAATTAAAGTAGAATATAAAATTTTTTAACATGCCATATTATATCATACCCGCTAAGATGCCATAAGCCATGCCATGAGGTATGTTCATGATGGCCACAGTGAATCCGGCGATTAGATCCCCCACAAAGTCTCTTTTAATTGAGTACTGTGGCAGCCATTGAAAAATCGGTACCAGTCCGGTAAAGAGGGAGAAGAAGGACCAGTTCTTCCAGAAGCTTCGAATACCTGATACAATGCTCTTATCGCGAGCCACATATCCTGTCTGCTTAATGACCAACTCGTGTGTGAGTACATCGCGATGAATGCTATACCTCGGTTTGACTTTTGTCTTCGTAGACAAAATGTCGCTAGAGCTGATGCTGTTGTTGTTCTTGTTAAGGGGTTCAGATCTGAAAAGCAGTTTAAAACGCAGTTTCCAGATTTGCAAAACTCCAATTTAAATCCTTGTACGTACTCTTCAACTTGCTTTTCTTCTACCATGGCAACTAGCTGGGCGAATATTTATTAAATTGGGTGCGCTGGATATTATCTATTGGGTGTAGATTTGGACAACATTCCTGGGGCTCTTACAAAATAAAACAATTTGCTGCGAAAAACAAGAGTAAAAGTTCAATTAAATATTTCAACAATACCTAACAACATTCAATATCGGCTGATAGGTTAATTTGCTTCAATCCAGCTTTTTTTGGAGGCAATAGAAGTTCTGACATCATTTTTCATTATTTCAAGCTGCTACATGTCGTGCAGAGCCTTTTTATTCGTCCGCAATTAGATTTGGTCAGTAAGCACCACACTAATCATGATAATATAACACCTTTTAGTTTTGTTATTCAAGTAAATGGAACTTTTGCCATGATATTGAATGTTTTCCATGTACATACATATGGCCAAATGTATGATGGAATATTTGTGGTACTAAATTGTAGGAAAATTTTGCTAATCAGATAACACGTCTCATTGATGCCTCCATTCAACTCGTTATCTGTACTGTCAATTATAAAGAAAGCTAACCTGTTGATTTTTATAAAGGTTCGAAAAATTACATACATGTATGTATGTGTGTTCGAATGTACACTACTCAAAAATTTCCGCTTAGTTTTTGAAGAAGGCTAAAAATTTTAAGGAAAGGAACAAAACATTTACTTAACGAACAAATCCTTAATTTTGGTTTGTTTGGTCACATAACATTAAAAAGCTCCTTCTTTGGTCCAACTTACGATCACCCCCCATTACTTGCAGGGTGTATATGAGTGATTAAATTGTAGTGTGAATGAATTCGGGGAACGACAATTTTTGGAAAATGTAATTATATTTTAATTTATCTTCATTTACATGTGATTTTATTTTATTGTTGTGAGAGAATTATTAGTTGTTTCTGACCCGGGTGGCCCTGTTTCGTCGAGTATTTTGTTGAAAAATGAATTGTTTGTAAGGGCCCTCGGAATATTTTTGTGTACCAAAATATGCCGAACTGTTTTTTACAGGCTTAATTTAAATTTATGACAAATGTTTTACTTACGTATGCGACAAGATAAACAGCAACCACCAAGAAATATTTGGAACCGACTGAAGTGTAGCCACTAAAACATTAACCACTAAGGCGCCGAGAAATGAGAAGTCAGCTGACGGATTTCAGGCTGCATTTCGATAACATTTCAATTCGTCGCCCGGAGAAGAGCTTTAACGCGTATAGGAAAGCTCATTTGACAGTTGAGCGCGAAAATAAACACGGCCGGCTTGTTAATTGGAGAAAGAAAAGATAATTAAAAAATTTTTAACCTGTTTTATTATGATAATCAAAATAAAAGGATAAGATTGTACAAAAAATATATTTATTTTAATGTGTTTACCATTTTTGGAATTAAATAACAACTTTTTATATTTGCCAACGGCCATTGTCTTAAAATTATTTTTTTACTTGTATTTATGCAAAAACAAATAATAATTTTGTCTAATTCTTTAATCACATGCGTAGGTTTTTAACAAAAATTAATAAATTGCGGGCACACACTTTTCATGAAATGCCAACAAATAGGGGACCAATGCTTTGATATAGCGTTCTAATCAGCTGATCGTATCAAAATATATCGTGTGACATTTTAAAAGCATGGTTTGGTGCGCAGATTAAATAAAATATATTTATGAACAAAAATTGTTTGCTAAAATACACGCCACAGTGCAAACTCTATTAATTTTCAGCAAATTTCTGAATACCCAGTAGACTTTTTAGGCTACAAGCTATATTTTTATCAAATTCATTTATACATAAATTGCGCTTTGTCTGATTTTGTTGCGGTAAAACAATATGGCTAAGGAACAGGGACATGATGATTTTAGTGATTTTTTTATATGTAACTTCGACAATTCCATGGATTTGCCAGGTAACAATAAACATTTCATCTGTTTTTCAAGTACAGGCGCACGCTGTTAATGTGTAAATCTTTTTCTAGACGGCGAGGATGTGCAAAGCGAATTCTTAAAAATACTGTGGCAGGAACCAGAGCTGTGGACAGTAAACAAAGTAGAACACATAATAAAAATCTGGCAAGGACTAGATGACACATACATTAAGGAAATGGTCGCTGATAGAAAGTGGGCGGCTAAGCTCCTTTGCGATTTTGTGCGTCTTACGTTGTGCTTTGTGCAAAATAATTTTACCGGTCCTTTTAACAAGCTAATGGATTGTGCAGATATGCTGGCAGCATTAGGACTGCCACGAAACGCTTTCGAAGAGCTAAGAGCAAGTGGAGAGGAAGTGAATCCAAACACCAAGACAATAGAGCTTCTACTCATTGCGAAGCAGATGCTCTTCAATTTGAGGACTGCGTATCCTAATTCAAAGGTATATATAAAAGTCGAATAACTTAACTACTATCTTAAATTGAAATTTTTGTTGACCAAATACAGGTACTAGCGTGGTGGCACATGCGTATTATTTGCCTACATCAACATATATTGGACGATTTGGCAGCGGTGTTGTATGAGCAGTTCGACAAAGTTGTTGCCGAGCTTAGGAAACTCGCACAAGCAGTTTCAAGTAAGGAGCTGCAAGGACTGCTATTATTAGAGCTCGCAAATGGCTACTTGCAGTTTCGACGTTCGAATAAGTCATGTCAGATTTTGGATGAATTCTCTCTACTCCTTAATATCGAGCTAAAAGTCAATGGTCTACTGGGATTGCGCACAAAGTTCCAACAAAAAGCATTGCCGCAACTGTGCCTTCAGGTAGAACAAAGTGCGAAAGAGTTCTTGCCGCCGGCTTTAAAAAGCAATGGTGACACGGAACTGCCTTGTCTACTCATGCTTGATGACGACACCAGACTGGAGCGGATACAATTTATCGAACCTAAAGACAACAACATCATGACTTTGCCAAGTCTGTTGCAGGTGTTTGTGCTGGCCAAGGTGTAAGTGATAAGGAAATGAATTTTTTGTTTTGTTTTGTCTGTATACATTTCTTGTAGAAATCAGCTTAAACGTTCCCAGCCCAAGGATCGGCTGGCCGATGAGGAGTTGGAGCCCTATACTCGTACATTGCTTTACCAGATTCATGGCCCACTTCAGGTCCGCCAGTCTGCACTTCTGCTTAATTGCATACAGGAGGCGGGCCAGCGACGAACGGTAGAGAGAAGCTGGAAGCAATGTGAAGAATGCGTAAAGCTATTGGATTCCTCCGATAGGTTTTCACCGCGCGAGCGCTTATCGTACGCCTTTGCTGGTCACCTCCGCCCCAAGTGGCATGTGCAATTGCAACTTGTCGACCTAATGCGTTCTCTCGGAATGACTAAAACAGCCCTGGAAATATGCCTTAATATTCAGGCCTGGTCGCAAGTTATCGAATGCTATACAAGCCTGGAACTACAACATAAAGCAGCGGAAATTATTTGTCAAGAATTGGAAAAAAAACCTGCCACCATTCTTTACTGTCTTCTGGGCGATGCCACCGATAACCCAGAACACTATGAGACTGCGTGGAATTTTTCAAAACGCACAAGTGGAAAAGCCCAGGCCTACTGGGGTAATTACTTTTACAGAAAAGCCGACTACGCAGAAGCCCTGAGCCACTACGAGGAGTCCCTTAAAATAAACCTTCTGCAGGAACCAATTCTCCTGCGTTGCGGCTACTGCGCTATCAAACTGGAGCTTTGGGAGACCGCCGTCCGCTGCTATCTCGCATACACCCACCTGGAGACGAATGGGTTCGAGTCTTGGAACAATTTGGCTAAGGCCTTGATCATGCTCGGCGATAAAAATCGTGCCTACCGCGTGCTTGGGGAGTCCCTCAAATGCAACTACGGAAACTGGAAGGTGTGGGAAAATTACATGCTGGTCTGCGTCGACACTGCGCACTGGAAGGATGCTATTCGGGCCTATAAAAGACTATGCGAGCTGAAAGATCTTTACCTGGACGAGGAGGTACTTACCAGAATAGTTTATGGGTCAGTTAGTGAAAACAACTCAGATATGCCCAGGGAAAGCTTAGTTAAGTTCTTGGGACAGCAATGCATTCAACATGGAAATGAACCTTTCATGTGGGAACTAGCCGCCCTCGTGGCGATGACGCCTCTGAAAAAAGCAGAACGGCTTGTGAAGGCCTACCGATCCTACACGGCGAAGGCAAAGGACTGGTCGAAAAACTCGGTAGACATCATCAAAGTCCTCAAGCTTTGCACGCAAATAGTGGATCTTTCACTTGCCGCAGTCGGCGAACACGCTGCAGATGAAAATAACCTGTTGATTACGTCGCAGCTTAACTCTGCTCGCCTCACGGGAGTTGCTTGTCTATCGGCCATAAAACGCGCCAATATGGACCCAAGCGAAGATCAAAAGGAGCTTGAAAAGCATTTGAATAAACTGCTTTCTGACACGATAGAATTGGTTAAGATTCGCATGAATTGAAAATAAAGCATGTGTGCATATTTTTTTTAATGTGCAAATTACTGTGAAATCTCTTATATTGTGTTGAGTTTTGTAGTGATGAGCACGCGAACGCTCTGATCGAAAGCGCCGCAAACTGCAAGTCCCAGCTTGTCGGGATGCCAGTCGAAACAGTGAACGGGTTGGGAGCTCAGGGTTACTGCGCTGAGCATGTTAAGAGAGCCGGCCACGCCAGTCTTGGTACCATCGGATTCTTCTGTTATCCGGCGTTCTGGATATTCGTAACCCCAAAGACGTAAAGAACCGGTGCCTCCGCCGGTTAGAAAAATATCACGATTTTGTGGAACATGGCGCACAGTCCAAACGGTGGCTTTGGGGCCGGTAATAACTCCATTGGTGCCGACACTACGTCCGGCATTGCGCTCCTCAACAGAACTAAAGCCCTTTAATGCATGCTGAGTTCGCATATCATAGACAATGAGGCCTCCTTCCAGTGTTACTACAGCCAACTTATTTATGGGAATGTCGCGGCGATCGAATTCCATGCCGCAAATCCCATTCTTTAAAGTGGTTTCCCACAGCACAGATAGAGTGCGCAAATCGAACAATTTCAAGTCGCCGTTATCGTAACCTGCAGCCACGACCCGCTCCACGTTGTTGAAGCTGTTGCCAAATGCAACAGCCCAACAGTCTCTTTTAAAGGAAGTGTTTATACCGTCACCCATTTTCTTAGCCGGGCTCATGTCGACCACTGGTGCCTGTCCTTGACGTATGTCCCACACCTTAACTGCGCCATCACGACTTCCTGTCACTATTTCTGGGGCACCGCAGTCAACGTGTGTCCCTCCTATGGCATCTATTGCGTTTATAATGGACGTGTGGCCTTTAACATTATACACTGGTAGTTCAGGGTACTCCAGATCTCTATTGGGGATGGCATTCTATAAAATCGCATATGGAGTAAAACGCGATATACTTACAGCACTTGAAGGCGGCCCTCGAAATCTCCCAGAGCAAGGTGGCGATTCCTCAGACTCGATGCACCAAAACTACCACACTTGAAGGCTGTTTTTTTTTCAATCGTCTTTACCAGATCCAACTGAGTTCCGTTCAACTCGTATATGTTCAATATTCCATGGCTGTTAGCCTTCGAGCCCAAAACTATAAACTTTGCCGATAGTGGAATCCATTTGGTGTCGTAAACCGTATAGTTTACAGACTCATGCAAGTGCTCTATAATTTGTGGCTTCTCCATTACAAAATCTAGAGTTTTGAATGTCTGACTTAAAAATCCAATTGCTTTTGATTTACATACGTTGCCATAGCTTCAAATTTTTCTAGTAAAGGAGATACTGTCGATGACACTGATGCCTTGGTTCCCAAATTTGGAAAAAGATTGTAATGAAACTAAAACCAATAAAACAAAAGTATAAATTAATTTTTATTTTATTTTCCCTCTTGATTTAGAAATATTCAAGTTTGATCATCAAAACTGTTTCCCTGTAGTTTTTGCTACTAAGCGATAACTAAAATAATCGATATCGCAATATTCAAGAATGCATTAGGTAATTAAAGCGCGGGAGTTCAAATTTCTTTTGCACAGGCGGTCAAAATTATCTTAGGCAAATTATTTGAAAAAAGACATAAAAAAGGCAAGGTTGACATTTTACTGTAATATTTTTTGGCTGAGGTTCCGTTTAGCGTACATGCCCGATTTGGATGAAACTTGGCACACTTATAGATCTTGAGGTGCTGATTAC
>JBAMCP010002600.1:0-11453 GCA_037075105.1 Lissocephala sabroskyi | reverse complement strand
GTAGACAGCCCTCGCTGGGCCGTTTCACTTGGCTGGTCTTTTTAGCTCAATTTACTTTCTTGTACTGTTTGTCCATCTGGTGTTGCTGCTGCCGCCACCACCGCCGCATCCGCTGTTGCCGTTGCCGTTGCTGCTGACCAGCATCGCCAGCACCAGCAACTTCGGCAGCAGCAACAGCAACAGCAGCGCCCCCGGCAGTTGGAGTTTTTCAAGTGCAACTCTTGACAAATTAAAACTAAAAAGTGCGCGGCGCACGACAACGACAACGATAGCCATCGCCATCATCTTTGCCATTGCCATCTGCAATCGCCTTGGACATCATCGATTGCCATCGCCAAAAAAAAAACGATCGGGCCCGCCGGGTGTGGGAACTCATGGCTCTGGAAAGGGGAGCACGAGGAGACTGGCGGCCGTGGCAGCGCGGAGGCAGCCAGTCGACCTTTACAAGTGGCGGTGGCGCGGCGCCAACTACAGTTTTGTAAACGTATTTTTAATTGTTTTTTATGTAAATACAAAATATTTAAAGGCTTTTTTATTTGTTACATAAAAAGCAACCCAAACAAACCAAAGATGCGCCTCTCAAAACGGCCGACTTAAGAGGCCGACTCAAGGACTGTTTGGCCCAAATGTGTGGGGGCGGAAATGTAGAGCAGCGCGGGCCAAAAAACCCCAACCCCTTCCCGGTTTTTGGGGCTTTTAAAATCCCATTCAATTTACCGGGCGATGAGCGATGATCGCTGCAAATTGAGGAAATCCAACAAGTGGAGTTGCCATTTGCCTAACGGCATTAAAAATGATACCGCTGAGGAAAAGTGACAGTTGGCGGCGCTGCCGCTGTGTCGTCCTCGTTTAGCCAAAGGCAGTCAACTCATCCTACCCCCGATCCCTGCCCATTCCGCTCAGCTATTACGCCATCGTGGCTCCGACGATGATTAAGCACGGGGAGTTCCGTGCCTCATCATCGGCCGCAGCTGCCGCGGGGAAACTCGCTGCAGATTATTTTGCCAATTCAGCACAGGAGTGGCAGTGGCCCCCGCTCATGGGCAACAGGATCGATAAACCCATTGCCATTGATTGTTTGTTTAGCGTTTGGCCGGAGAAATGGCCCAACCGACCAGCGATCGTGACATCCACACACAAAGTCATGACAAAGAAAAACGCCTCACGATCGCCACAATCATCGTGGTAATCATTTCCCAAAAAGGCCAAGCAGCTGTGGCGAAGGCCCGGGGGTGGTGATGTGCTCTTCTCCGCTTGAGAAATTAAATTAAAAAAATTCCAATTGCAATCAAAATATTACCCATGTCCGCAACGGACCCAAGAAACAAGAGCACCTTCGGGAGGCCGGGCGAGGGGGGAGTCGTGGTCAAATGGCCAGCAATTACCAAAAGCAGCCCCAGCGAAATGAAACGAAAATGATAATCAGCGGATCTGAAACAAAACGCGGACCGGCGGAGGAGAGCATGGAGAAATGAAAAGAAATCCAACTCAGGCTCAACGGATCTCCCATTTCCCAGGCCCCCAGAGAGTGTGAATCCCATTGAATTTGAAAGTGAATCGTGCGATCCTCCGACGGTCGCCGGCGTCGCCTAACCAAATGGCCAAAAATGATATTAAAACAAAAACGAAGCTCGCAAAAAAGGAAACCCAAGAAATGGTCAATGCGCCAGCAGCGACGTCTGCAGCGGCGCCTAGGAGAGCCCCCGCAGCCTCATCTGCAGACTTTGTGACAGCCTCGGTTTCTCCGCATCCACCGCCCCCAAGCCCCCCCACCAGATGACTTGCCAACTGCTGAGGCCGAGTACAAACTGTTTCAGTGGTGGCCGCCGCTGCTGCCGCGCAGCCGCCGCTTTATACATTTCAATTTCTTCATGGCTGTGCGCCGGCGCAGCGGCCGAGCCGCTCTTTGCCAACGGCTTCTTCGGCGGTGCTGCCTCTGCCGCGGCCGCTGCTGCCGTCTTTATTTTTACTTAATTTTTATTTCACGCGCTCCGCTGCTATAAAAGAAACTGCAACAATCGTTGTGGCATGCAGTAAGAGGTTCCGCGTCAACCGAACAACCACAAACAATCCCAGGCTCGACTCACTCGTGTGCAAGATCGTTAATTAAAAGCGAGAGCAAAAAAATCCAACCAACCGAACTTAAAAATCAAAACATCCGTAAACCAACAATAAACAGAATGCAGCCCAGTTGTGTGGTACGTGTGGCAGTGAAAGTGTTTTGATTGCCGCCTCCATTGTTGTTCATATCTAATCTCCATCTCCACCGTGCAGATAGTATTCGTCTTGGCCGCCGTGGCGTTGGCATCGGCGCGCCCCGAGCCCCCACGTGACTCGTACAGCGCTCCCCCGCCGAACAGCTATGCCCCGAGCGGACCCAGCGGCGGCGGCGGCTATGGTGCGCCTGCCCCTCAATACGGACCACCCCAGCAGCCACCTGTGGTCCACAAGCATGTCTACGTCCATGTGCCCCCACCAGAGCCCGAGTACCAGGCCCCCAGGTGAGTCGCAGTAGCAGTCCTTGGCCACAGCAAGCCGTCGACAGCTTAAATGACTGCAGGATCGATGGAAGTCGTCTAATAAGAAACTATCGATAAGCCACCTAACGGTTTCATTGATGCTTAACGGTACCATAATCGTTATTTAACCGAGTAGGTCAGATTTCAATCTCAGCAGTCTGCAAATTTGCTCAAAATTGCGCCACATCTACTTGTGAGAAACTGTCCAACTGTCCGTCTGCTCAACTCTGAATTCTGGGCATTTACTTTGTGTCATTAAGGTTAAGAGTTCGAGGATGAGAAACTGTCCAACTGTCCGTCTGTTCAACGCTGAATTCTGCTCATTTACTTTGTGTCATTAAGTTAAAGAGTTCGAGGATGAGAAACTGTCCAACTATCCGTCTGTTCAGTTTTGAATTCTGTGCATTTACTTTGTGTCATTAAGTTCGAGGATGAGAAACTGTCCAACTGTCCGTCTGCTCAACTTCGAATTTTGTCATTAAGGTTAAGAGTTCGAAGATGAAAAACTGTGCAACTGTCCAACTGTCCGTCTATTTAGCTCCGAATTCTGTGCATTTACTTTGTGTCTTTTGAGAGTTCAAGGATTTGATGGCTGGCATATGCCAAATGTAAACAAGTTTTGTCTGACTGCTCATCTGTTCAGTTGTCAATTGAACGCAGACAATGCCCCATTGTGACCGTTATTTAATCGACTGGCAGCGTTTAACGAGCCTGCCGCTCTGTCACACTCGCTGATCGTGTGGTGTCTGTCAGCTCCCCTTTCGCTCTCCCTTCGAGGAGATCCGCATAAGCACCAGTGAAAGATGCGGTGAGGAAGACCGCCAAACCGTGACTAAAATGTTACCTAAGTTTTGCTTTATTGTAGCATTTCCAAAAGCTAATTAGACGACGGCACAGCTCCGAATCGTCTGACTCACTCACTCTCACTTGCGGTAGCTGAGTGTGTGTGCGGGTGTGTGTGTGTGTGTGGGTGGGACGCCGCAATTACCATAGCATACATTTTATATAAGCCCTAGAGAGTTGAGGTGGGCGGTAATTGTGACAGCTTGTTGGGCTTTTGTTGTCTCCGTGGTAAACACGTTATGGGCCGCTTGGATTACTTTTCTTCTTGCAAAACTAACATGAGAGCTTGTGGTGCCTCCACCCTTTTGTTTTCGCAGAAAACCATTGTACGTGCCGCCTCCACAGAAGCACTACAAGATCGTTTTCATCAAGGCGCCATCGCCACCTGCCCCCACGGCCCCGGTGATCCCGCAGTTCCCGCAAAACGAAGAGAAGACCCTGGTCTATGTGCTAGTCAAGAAGCCCGAGGAGCAGCCCGAGATTGTGATTCCCACGCCAGCGCCCACGCAGCCCAGCAAGCCGGAGGTCTACTTCATCCGCTACAAGACCCAGAAGGAGGAAACTGGACCTTACCCCAATGCCGTGCCACCACCGCAGGCGGAATACGGAGCGCCTGCGGCCCCACCAGCTCCCTCGGCCCCCAGCAGTTCGTACGGTGCTCCTTCGCACTAAAAATTTAAAACTGCCACCATTTACCCCCCACCCACTGTCATGGCTACAACACGAACCCACTCGCTCATTGTTTATGATGATTGGAATTAACGGGACAAAAGATATCGATAAACGTGTGACAAAAATTTACGAGCAACAATGGCGGCCGAGTCACGATCATTGCGGCGGATTTATTGTTGCGATTAAGCAGATTTACCTCTCAAGTTGTTCCCCCATCATTTCTTACATAATATTTACTTAGGCTGTTTGTTTCAAATTGTTTGTTTACTTTATGTTTAAGCTCTCTTTACGTAGTTAAGAATGCGTTATAATTTTTTTTTTGCCCCCCTCTACCAACTTCCGATAACTGTAGTTAGGGTACCGTTAAGCGGTTACTGCAACCACAGCGGGTACCAATTCCACGCGCAATCATAGCAACTGCATTTCAAGTAGACAAGTACCTAGATGTTTCTGCAAATTGTTGTTGATCAAGCGAGCCACCGACGACGCCGAAGACAACGCGACCGCTCAACTCAAAAAGCAAAAAAAAAGACAAAAAAAAAGATACTCATGTAAGGCTACTGAATAAACGTAATTTGAACAAATCCAATCGACTTCATTACGCGCGATTGTTGTCCAAAAATAGAGAGCAGCCAAGGGCAGGCGATGACGGTTGGCGCGTTCATTCAAACGCGGCCGAGCGTTGCCAATCGAATATGACTAACGGCAAATTGGCAGACTCGATGGCGTCGCTAGGGTTGCCAGCCAAAAGAAAGCGGATGCAAGTACAGTGCTCACTGTCCGCGAAGCGAAGGGAGTCAAGCGAGTCGGCTGGTGAGGTGAAGTGAATTTAATGTGTTTTTTATGTTGTTTCTTTTGTTTGAAGAAATTAAAAGCCCTTCACATTTCGATGCGGCAACAATCCCATGCCTTTCCCATGCAGCACTTATGGCATTTTAAACACGCAGAATTTGCCTTTAAAAGCGCCACGGACAAAAGGACAGACGCACAGATTCACTCCTTCGCCACCTGGCTTAAAACGCCTCCCCGCCATCGTTTGCATTTGGCACCCATTCCCGAGAGCACTTAAGTGACGCTCCATCTACAGCTCAACTATCTGTCCGGGTGCCCATTTGTCCGTCTGTCTGGGCGCCCGGGCTTTGTTTTCCTTCTTTGCCTTTTCGCATTTTGATGTCTCTACAATATAAACATCATTTGCGTTGTTCCTTTTGTTTCGCAGTCTCGCTGATTTTGTTTACCTGAGCCGCCCCCCGAGAGAGCGCTCCGGAGCGTTCGGGTTTTCCGCCCTCTCGCAGGACGCAAACGAGAGCAGCGGGCAACGGTAACTAAGGGCGGACGGCATTGCCAGCCTGAAATGTTGGCCGCCACTGGGCCTGCGTCGCCTGCCGCAGAAAGAGCAACAGACCTACCCACCGACTGGAGGAAGGCTCCTTGGAGCGCACGGCCATCAGTTGCCATTGTATTGCCAAAGCTAACGGCACGCGCGTGGCGAACTCTGAGAAAGGAACGGCGAACGGTGAAAATGAGTTTTCCTGCGTTTAGTTGAAATCGAATTGAATGAAAACGGAAAAGAAAGAAAATGGTGAATGGTGGATGTGAAAATTCAAGTGAAACCCAAAAGATCAATCTAAAGGGAAATTGCCAGTCATAAAAAGGCTTTTTCCTCGCTTCCCTCGCCATTGTTGTCCCGTTTTTGTTGTTGTGTTCCTGGTGTTGCGTTGGTTTTGTGTACGCGTGTGTGTGCGGCCGCAGCACCTGAAGTGTCACTCGCCGTTGCCCCCCATCGATTAGTGTAAACTCGCCGCCCCCCTCCCCAAAAGTATTTAAATGCGGAAATTAATTCCACAGAGTGCCATGTGAAAATATGAACCCAAGCGGAGGAGACTTGAAACAAAACCAATTTGGATTAACCCACAATTAGCAGCTGTCCAGCCAGCAGCCTGTGGCGCTGAAACGGCCATGGCCACTGCCCGCGGCAGCAATGCGAACGGCGGCTACTGCGGCGCCCTCCAGAGGGCCCCGCCCCCCGTGCCGCCTATACTGGCCCGTCGTCTCACCAGCAAGGAGTGCTATGGTGTGGGCAAAGTCAAAGTCATGCTACGGGTGTCGGACAAGGCGCCCGCGGGCGAGGCCCATTACCTGACACTGGACAAGAAGAAGCGCCAAGTCACCCTCACCGACCCGAAGACCACCAGCGCTCCCCTCGCCCAAGAACGGGCGCCCATGGTGGCGGCCCCCAAGATGTTCGCTTTCGATCATTTGTTCACCGCCGAAGACAAACAGGTGAGTGACATCCTTCCCACCCCCAGCCAGGAATTGTGACAGCCGTCCGCTTTTTGTAGCCGGACGTGTGTGCGGCCGCCTTGAGCGAAGTTATACCCGCCGTGCTGGAAGGCTCCGATGGCTGCCTGCTGACTTTGGGCTACCCGAACACGGGCCAGCGGGAAACGACTCTGGGCGACCTGAGTTCGCCTGACGGCCTGGGAGCCGTGGCCTGCGCCATTGCCTGGCTCTATCGAGGCATCAACGAGCGGAGGCAGAAGAGCGGAGCCCGATTCTCGGTCAGGGTCAGCGCGGTGGGCGTGAGTGCCACCAAGCCCGATGCTGTCTCCACGGACCTACTCATCACCCATGCTGCGGGTAAGCGGACGCGCCACCTGTTAAAGGAGCTCCCTCCCTGTGATAATAGAAGGGGCGGTTGGAGGGGCGGGTCAATGTTACCCCTGGGCCAAATTGCTTGTTCATGGACGGGGCCGTAACCGGGCAATTTGAATAATCTTAACCTGCGCCCCCAACGCCCCCTTCGTGCCAGCGGGGAGGCGGGCGGGCGCCATATGCTTGGGAGTAGCGTTTATTCCGACATAAAGTCTAATGCTCATTTCATTCACTTGGTACACGACGGTGAATGCTGCTCGCAGAATCTGACGACTCCCCGGGGATTTATTTGCGTGACGACTTCCTTGGCGGGCCGACGGAACTACGTGCCCCCACCGCCGAACGTGCCGCCCTTTTTCTCGACTCGGCGCTGACCGGACGACACAAAACTTCTGGTGCTGGAGGTCTTGAGGCGGCCCTTATTTTCACACTCCATGTCTACCAGTACAGCTTGTCCCGCAAAGGGGGTGGTAAGTAGCACAATAGACCAGACCACCCGGCAACCAACTGTCGACGGTGGCAATTGCTGCCCTCGTATGCTCGTTGTTGCTGCCACTCAAGTGGCCCGCTAAATGTTTCACCAGACGCCAGCACCATTAAAGTGTCACATTCCCTTTCTCCCCCCTCCCTGTGTGTGTCCCCCGCGGCGAGCAGTGGCCGGCGGGCGAAGTCGTTTACATATCATCGATTTGGGCGGCTGTGCGAATCGCAACGGCGGCCTGCCGCTTTCCGGCATAGGGAATATATTGCTGGCGATTTTAAGCGGCCAGCGCCACCCGCCGCACAAGGACCACCCGCTGACGCCCTTGCTGAAGGACTGCCTGGCGCCCATTACCTGCCACGTGGCCATCCTGGCCCATGTGCTGCACGAGCAGAGCTACACGGACGCCTTGGCCACCATACAAATTGCCTCGCGCATCCACCGACTGCGGCGGCGGAAGCATCGCGTTCCCATGCCCTTGGCTGTGGGCCTGGCCGGCGGCCACTTGTCGGCGGGTGGCTCGTCGGCGGGCTCTGGAGCGGATCCATCAAGTAGTGAGATATCCGCCGATACCGTCATTTACTTGGGACCTAACGACGACGCCACGGACGGGGAACATCCGCCGGTCTACCTGCCCTCGCTCAGTGCCGGCGACAACCGCGGGCTGCTCAGCAAGGCGCTCAAGGGCAGCACAGCCGAGAAGCAGCCAACGGCCACTAAATCCGTCGTCAAGAAGCCACCCGTGGACAAGGGTGAGTGTGAGCCCCCAATCAATCCACCCCTCCCCTCTAACTTTTCCCCAAACAGTCAAGAAGCTGCCCTCGCTGACGGCCACACCCCCGCCGGGCTCGCCCATCCTCAGCAGCATTCGCTACGGCAGCCCGCTTATGTGTTCCAAGGGCTCGAATGTGCCCACCCCCAAGGGTTCGCCTATGAGGAGATCCCACGACCGTCATGCCGCCTCGGCCTCGAATCCTGGCGGAGCCTTGGAGCAGCTGGAGGCCGGCATGCGGAAAATCACCGAGGAGCAGTGGATCGACGGGCCGAGGGTCTCGCGGGCCAAGGTGGCCGAGGCCAGGCATCTCATGCGGGAGGTCAACCACGTCAAGCAATGCGAGACTTGGGTGGACGGGCCCAAGTCCCAGTCCTGCCGATCGCTGACGGCCGGCAACCTGCCGCCTGCGGCTGGCCAAACCCAGGGCTACGGGTTCATGGATGCCCACAAGAAGACCATGATCCGGCAGTGGGTGGAGAACCAGACCTCGCAGGTGTTCCAGACGGCCTCGGCCAGCTGCTCGCCCACCTACACGGCCCAGCAGCTGCGCAGCGCCAGCTACCAGTTGTCCCAGCTCAAGCAGAAGTCCTTGGACCTGCCGACGTTGAAAGCGGAGAACCAGGAAGCCAATGCCGAGGCGGATGAAGACCAGGACAGTGGACCGTCTGAGGTGCCGCCTGCTCTGCCGCTGCTTGATCCCCTGGGCTCTCGCGAGATCTCCCATGACAGCCTGCATCGCGGGCTCTCGCGTCATGTGTCCAGGGACTCCATACACGAGGCTGTCTCCCGCTCTTCCTCGCAGCATCCCTCGCAGCGCAGCATCGACTGCGGCCTGCAGGTCACCGAGGAGGAGATTGCCCGCACCATGGCCCTGGAGCAGCCCAGCCACCACCTGCCCACGCTCAGCGACAACTTGTCCTACATGGCCGGCGGCGAGTCCTTCAGCGAGTGCGGCGAGCATGCCAGGTGAGTGGCCCCCCAAATCTTGGACTTAAGTGTTTCGAATTCTTGCTTTCTCCCTTGACAGACACCAATTCGATCAGCTGGCCCGACTGCATGAAATCTTCACCTCCCAACTGGCCATGGCCGAGGTGACCCCCTCTGCGGGGCTGTACCGGGTGGGCTGCGATGTGGGCAGTGTATTCAGCGAGCCGGCCTTCCGGTTCAACCTCGACCAGGGCAGCGTGTGCAGCGAGCCGGCCTACCGCCTGCCCAGCCCCAAGCAAACCTCGAACAGCCCCAGCCAAAGTTCCCTGCCCAGCCTAAATGGGATCATGGAGATTGCGGGGATGGACGACTACGCCTTGCTGCGCCAGCCGGACGGGGCCTCTGACCCGAATCTGCCCAAGACAGAGAAGCCTTTTAGGCCCCAGCAGGATGACATCTGCGAGCTGGACGAGAAGCTGCCGCTGTCGGCCACCTTTCTGGCGGCCGCTAAACGGGCTTCCCTGGAGGACACCCAACAGAAGCTGAACGAAATCACGAATATTATTCCTTTGGCCGCCCAGTCGCGCCTGCCGCTGCTGCCGCTGAACACCTCCTCGGAGGCATACGACAGCGGCCACGACTCTTCCACCCCCCGCACTTCCAAGCACTCGGGCATCTCGAGGAGGGCCGAGAGCGGCTACCACAGCGTCACCATACGCGACTCGGACGAGAGCAGCTTTGCCTCGGGAATGTCCAAGGGACAGAGGAATCGCATAAGCATATCAACGAAATACCACCGCCACAAGAAGCAACGGCAGGAGGGGAAAGGACTCTGCAATTGGTTGATGAACCCGTTCTCTTGCACTTACCCCGAGACTGAGGGCGAGATCAGCGACTTTTAGTGGCTGGCAAGAGACTAAAGCAGGGAAGGAATTCCAATAGAGCGACTGACTAAATTTACTAACTGCGCCGCCCGCCCCGCCCCCCTCACATCGATCACACACACACGCGCTACACACACAAGTTCAAAACGGCTTTAACTATCTTAAGTTGCCCGCTAGAAATACTCAAATGCCTATCTATACACCTACAACCAGCATACCTACATAAAACTACTATCTATATAGCATATAGGGATGGAGCCGCATAAGGAACTCCAAGGAAGACACAATCAATCATCACTACGACTTTATAAGGGCTGAGCGAGAGGAATATATAGATATCTACACATATGCATATATTTATATATATACGGATACGGATCTAAGGATCGAAGGTCTAGCAATCTCAAAATATCATGAATATAAAGCTATTTATTGTTTATTTGTGTTGGATCCGATTCGGGTCCGAAGTCGCGCATGCTAATGAATGTTGAATGTTTGCTTATTCAAACACTTTATTGCCAATTATAAGTTACGAAATGTTTAAATTAATTGTTAGTTAGCTAAAAATTATACGCAAGTTGCGAATTCCAGCCGACGCAACAACAACTGCAACCCAGTAGAAAAATGTTAAACATACAATTCTGTTGCCATTTTTGCCTAAATAAACTATGTTAAAAAATATCGAAAATTAACAAAAAATCGATAAAGATAAATCTTTAAGAGATATTAAGAAGGAGAAGGAGAATTTTTAAAATTATCGCCTACCACAATTCCCCTAGCACAGCCAACAACCCTATTCATATTCGCATATTGTCTCTCTATACGTATTTACTATATTTTAAAGTTAAATCCTTTAAAAACATAATCTCCCCTCTCCTCACACCAGGAAAGCAGAAAGCAGGAACAGAATTCCCCTTTGAATTGAAACTGCAAACAAGCCTACTCTAATTTATGATTATTACGATATAACCATCATTATCATTATTGTCGGGTCCGGAGGAGTCCAGACTCGAGCGAAGAATACAGACTAATTATTTTTTATAATATAAACAAATTGACAGCTGGTTTTATTGCATTTGTGGGCGGGCGGGACGGACAGATGGGCAACCCAACGAACCCCAAAAAAAGTTCCCGAAGCGCACAGATGGAGTCATTCACGGGGGATGATGATTTTATCGCTAAACTGTCGCAAATATAAACAGACGAAGGGTGGAGATTGAAATCAAATGTAATTTTCAAGAGATACTAAGAGGTCGATTATGGGGAGAACGAAAACTCGCTGGAGATATTTGGATCTGAGGAAAAGTTGGGATGATTTTAAAGGAAACTAGGAAACGAAATCAATACGAAATCAATATAAACTTTGGGATTTTATGGCTAAACTGTCGCAAAAATAAAGAGACAATAGGCTGAGGGGTGTTAAAAATTGAGATGAAATGTAATTTCAAAAAGATATTAAGAGGTCGATTATGGGGAGAAGTTAAAGTCACGGAAAGGAGATATTTGGATTTGAGCAAAAGTTGGGATGATTTTTGAATAGAGAACCAAACAAAATCATTAAGAAATTAAAATAAACTTTTAGACATTTAT
Organism: Lissocephala sabroskyi; assembly: GCA_037075105.1. NCBI lineage: Eukaryota > Metazoa > Arthropoda > Insecta > Diptera > Drosophilidae > Lissocephala > Lissocephala sabroskyi. The sequence goes on along the minus strand of JBAMCP010002600.1, from coordinate 107 downwards.
CGCTTAACTATAGCAAATATAAAGAGACAAAGTGCTGGGGTGCTCGAGATTTTCAAGAGATATTAGAAGGTCGATTATGGGGAGAAGTTAAAGTTATCGATTTGGAA
>JBAMCP010002599.1:0-11456 GCA_037075105.1 Lissocephala sabroskyi | reverse complement strand
GCCCTCTCCCACGCACTGACCACTTGCCAGTGGTCGATATCTCGATAGCAATATTCAAAGTAGCCTTGATCTTTTATTTATTTTGTGTCCGACTAGTTTCCCGAGTTGGCAGCCCCACATCCAAGCCGCATTCTTTTGGAATTTTCCCAGCAGTATGGTGTATTTTTCGGTATTTAAATAAAAGCAATCAGTCCTTGCACTCAAACGACTCTGCTTTGTTGGATAGAAACCAAAGAACTCCCACTAGCAGCCCAGGGGCTCCAGACAATGTCGCGCCCGTCTTGACCATTGTGCGAGCCTCTTCTATGGACGCCTCCATGACCTCAATAACTTCGTCCTGGACACCACCACCCTTCGTTACTTTCTGTTCGTCGTTTACCTCGCAGTAATACAATGTGAGACTGGCACTGGACGTGGCTATACCCGATCTACAAGAAACCAAGCATTTAACTGTTGTAGAAAAGTAGTTAAGAGAGTAACATTTACCTGTATTTATATATACATTCGATGCTTTCTAGGGGCACGTCGTAGCCGCACTCTTCAAGCACTTCCTCACGGGCTATTTCCTTCAGGCTTTTTTGCTTGTCGACCATTCCAGCGCATAGCTCCGTAGTGTAGCCGAGATCTGGAGGGAATTTCTTCAAATCCACTTCGCCTTTGGGTATCTCAAGGGTGTTGCCGCTGATGATACCATGGAAAACGGCTGCCCTGAATTGTCTTACGAATATAAACTTTTTTCGGGTAACATTAAAGACGAGCACTAATAGGCCGTCCAGGATCTTCATTATATCCCGATCCTTTTTGACTCCATCCTCGATGAAGTGCACTCGACAAGGCCGGAGCCACCGGGAGTCTTTAGGCAGAGCAGAGAACCAAACTTTCGTGATTTGACTGACCGACTTACATGAATCGCTACAAAATCTACGAAGAGCATAAAATCTACTCATTTCTGCAATTATTGTATTTAAATATTGACAAAAATGTCACCGATACTTTAACTCTATAGTTATCGGCTTTTTGCAATTGTACATGCAAATAATCTGCGAATTTTGCTATGATTCAAATACGATACAAATCAGGGTTGCAGTTCGATAAACTGAAAATGCAAATGGACAGGTCTGGCTAATATCGAAATTTAGATAATATTTTTAAAATGTTGCTAGGTTTTGATATCTTCAGCTAAAATCGTAGGCTTATTACGTGAGGAACTCATATTTACATTTTAAAAGATTTGAAGAATACAAGAAAATGTCTGTGTTGGAACATGTTGGCAGCGCCAGGCAGCCTGCCTATCACTTACACGTGTGACCGAGTTAGCAGCACCATTTCACAAAATCGGGCTAGTTTTGGGGCGACGAGGTAAGATATTTTCATGAGCTTTTTTCGATGTGAAAATTTAATAAATATTCTTAGCAGAGAGCGCCAATTTTAAGCGAAAGATCATCCCACACACATCCTTGCGAAGATGCTGCGTTCCAAAATAACGACCGTAGCCTGTGCGGCACAGCGGGCCTTTTCCACCAGCCCCCGAGTTCTAGCCAAGCAAATGACCGTGCGCGAGGCTCTCAACAGTGCCCTGGACGATGAGTTGGCCCGCGACGACCGAGTATTCCTTATGGGCGAGGAAGTGGCCCAATACGACGGCGCCTACAAGGTAGGAAAAACCGATTTTCCATAGCGAATTTGACTTTGGCGAGGGTGTTACGATTACGTAAACGACCCACAGGCCGATTGACAACTCGCGCCAACAGCTGATGCATTAGTCCAAGGGGAAGCAGCGGGGAAGCGCTCAACCCGTTTAACTGCAAACGCATGTTCTATGCAACTGTAATTTCCGATTAAAATTTAAAGCGTCAGTCAAGGTCACACGACAAGCTCAGCCGGCGGCCGATAACACACACACACAGACGTACAAGTGCTCAAATAGTTGGAGAAGTTTGCTAATTTTCGCGGTTTTCTTTTGCAGGTATCGCGTGGACTGTGGAAAAAGTACGGTGACAAGCGCATCATCGACACACCAATCACAGAAATGGGCTTCGCTGGCATTGCTGTCGGCGCCGCCATGGCTGGTCTGCGTCCCATCTGCGAATTTATGACCTTCAACTTCTCGATGCAGGCCATAGATCACGTGAGTATTCCCCAACCACAACTACTATTTATATGCCAATGTGCCGGAGATAGTAGCCTAACTACTCATATTATCTCATGCGATACAAAACATGCAATGCGAAAACTGTCGGGGGCCCCAAACTACTCGTATATCTTCAAGTACAAGTACCAATTCAAGTTCAACACGAGATCGGGTGGGTGTCATCAAGCGCTTTAAACGTAATGGGATAATATGGGTTGAGCTGCACTTACCGCCATTACCGAATTGAGAGGAGCGCAGAGGGTTCGAGTGCGTTGGATTTGATATTGTGATCCGATTGCCAGCATCCCAGACGGCTCCCAAAAAGAATGCCAACAAAATTCTTAAGACTAATGTGACCCATATTATCCGATTATGCGCAGGCCAACTTGCTTAAATCCCCGCCCGCCCCTGCGTATCTGCGCCGCCCGTTGGTGCACCCGCAGCCCATCGGGGACCTGCAGCTGCCCACTAAGATCATTGAGAGTCCGCGATCCAGCTGGCTCACGGAAATCAACGACATCCTGCACAGAGACCGAGTCGGTGAAATAATCACGCCGCCCGCGGACAAAAGTAAACCGGATAAGATGGAAGCCGCCCGGCTGATTGTCATCCGTCGCCGCAAGATGAAGAAGCACAAGCTAAAGAAGCTCCGCCGCAAGATGAAGTTCGAGTGGGCCAAGGTGCGCCAGCGCCGCGAGATGCGCAAGGAGAAGGCATTCCAGGCCAAATTGCTGGCCCAGATCAAGGAAGCCGAATCATTCAGTGCCGAGAAATATGTCGCCGAAAAACTGCGGCAGGCCAACGAAAGCCCCCTGCCGCGCTACTGGAAGGGACGCCGCCTGCCCGCATTTATCATTAAACAGAAGCTAGGAATTAAGTGAAGCAAAAGCACAAATAAAATCCGATATTGTACGAACTTGAATTGGTATCCGATGGGGCTCCCGATTTTCCGACTCGATTCGATTATTTCATTCGATTTTCTCAATTGCCTCCATTAGGTAATCAATTCGGCTGCCAAAACCTTCTACATGTCCGCCGGCGCAGTGAATGTGCCCATTGTGTTCCGTGGACCCAACGGAGCTGCCTCCGGTGTGGCTGCCCAGCACTCTCAATGCTTCGCTGCCTGGTATGCCCACTGCCCCGGCCTGAAGGTCGTCTCGCCTTATGATTCGGAAGATGCCCGAGGATTGCTGAAGGCCGCCATCCGGGATCCCGATCCAGTTGTGGTGCTGGAAAACGAGCTGATGTATGGTACCGCGTTCCCAATCGATGACAAAGTCACTGACAAGGACTTCCTTGTGCCCATCGGCAAGGCCAAGATCATGAAGGCCGGCAAAGACGTGACTCTTGTGGCTCATTCCAAGGCGGTGGAGACATGTATCGCAGCCGCTGCCGAGCTGACCAAGGCGGGCATTGATGCTGAGATCATTAACCTGCGCTCCATTCGTCCGCTGGACATGGAAACGATCTTTGCTTCGGTCCGCAAGACCCACCATCTCATAACCGTGGAAAATGGCTGGCCCCAACACGGTAAGCGGCGGCAAATCTTTGGGTGAATTGTGTTTTTAATTCTGATGAATTTCTAAGGCGTTGGAGCGGAAATCTGTGCCCGCATCATGGAGGATAAGACGTTCTTCGAGCTGGACGCTCCTGTGTGGCGTTGCTGCGGAGTCGACGTTCCCATGCCATACGCGAAGACGCTGGAGATAAACGCCTTGCCTCAAGTAAAGGATCTTGTCGAAGCTGCCAAAAGCGTGCTTGGCAAGAAGTAGGCAATCTAAGTGACATGCACCTGCCATCTATTAGTCACCCCATATGCTAACAAAATTTATGGTCCCAGATCGAAGTGATACACCGAAGTAGCCCTATTGAAGCACACAACTGGAAATCGAGAAAGCGAAATTAAATCTGTTCGAGAACGAATTACCATTTTCGAATGCCGCCTTTTTGTTCCCATCCAAGTAGTTGAATTAAAATTTGGTTCGAAATCTCTTATAAATAAACGAAAAATCTTAAATCGTAGTTTCGAAGCTCTAAAGCGGGAAATTAATCAGGTGAATCATTCAAAACACAGAGCTGATGTTCACTGAGTTATCGATATTACTGCGCGCGAAATTTAATTTGAACTCATGAATATTTTCCGTGAAATTAAGTTACATAACGATTGCTCAGTGTAGTTTTTGATAAAGAATGGAAAAATTGATTTTGAAAAAGAACTGATTACTAGACAAATATTGCGATAGTTGGCGCCAAGGGCATTAATTAGGTTCGATACAAAATCGATATACTCGATTTTTTTTGCAACTCTATTTTTTGTCAGCAGTTGTCGTCGCAGTTGTAAACAAAAACAAGAAGGGGGTGTAGAAAATATAGTAAATTTTACATTACCAGGGCAATGAGCGTGACCAATTGCAATGGCGAATAGCTCCAGCTCTGACGAAAGCTCCAAGGCCCCCGAGAATTTTCGCATATCCAGTGGCAGCGGCTCCACCAACGAAGATGTATGCGACAGTGCAGGACTTAAGGCCACAAAGGAGAAACCACACACAGCAGCTGTTTTGCGATGCCCGCTGTGTGGGCGACAGCAGAAGCGATTCCACTGCAGGGATTGCGTCAAGAATGGCAACATTGCGCACAGTGCAGTCGACAAGCTCGAAAGGTTAGTCTCCTAATATAAAACAAGTTTCTCCAATTTAACTCGTTTAATTTTAGCTTAACAGAAAAGCAGCAGCGGTACATAAATCTGCAGGCTAATTTAAAAACCCACAGCGCCCATTACGAGCGACTAATTCAGCAGCATAAATGCAATGAGAACCGTCAGTTTGAGATTAAACAAAAGCGGGAGCAGGTGAAGCTCATCCAGCAGCTCATTGGCCAGACCAAATCCCGCCTGACCTCCCTGGCCGAGCAGAGGGACGAATTGCATCGAGTAAACGCCGAGAAGCGCAAGAACCTGCCCAAGTACTCCAACAAGGTTCAGAAGTTGGAGGACTACGTGCTCGATCGCATCGAAAAGATCGACAAGCTGCGCGAGGCACACCGAGGACTGCTGGACGGCATCAAACAGACTGCGCGCCGCAGCATCCAGCAGCTGGTCACCTTCATTTTCCCCATCACAGAGGTGGTGCTGAAGGACGAGCACCGCCGCGTGGTTCCCGAGCGCAGTGAAGAGGCCGAGACAATCGCTGCCTTGGCAGACGCCAAAAACACCTCCTACATCCGCGGCAAGTGGGTGTTCCACGGCAGCGGCATTAGCGAAGTGCAATATCGAATTGTGGCCCCCACCCTGCCGGCCAACGGAGACTACTCCGCCTACCTGGACTGGCTGACAGACAACAAGGACGACGTGCCGAAGGCCACGGCCAACGAAATCAGCCCCAGCCGCATCGAGGCCTACCGCCTGGTGGGTGCCCTCACCTACACAGCCCAGCTGACGCAGCTGCTGAGTTTCTATCTAAACGTTCGCCTGCCGCACAAGCTGGCCTACGGCGACTTCTGTCGCAAGCTCAACGAAGAGCAGTTCCTACGCAAGGTGTCCCGCGTTAATTCGAACATCCTGTACCTGGCCTACACCCAGCAGGTGAAGCTGCGCGCCCTCAACGAGCAGCACACCCTCGAGAATGTCCTGGCCATTTTGGACCTGGAGCGCAGCGACTTGGGCCGCTATGGCCACCTGGACGTCAACAATGCCCCGCTGGTGAAGTCCGTGGACTCGCTGCTCATTGGCATCGAAACGGCCACCGAGTCTGAATCAGAAGGTAAGTCTTTCCCACCGTCCATTCTTTTTATTCACAAACCCCCTCAATGCGCAGATGAAAGCTCCCTGCGCCTCGGCTGGGAGGCTGTCCCCAGCCTGGCCACCCAGCCAGACATGGCCGAGTCCAGCATCATGCCGCCTGCGGCCCAGCAGTCTACCATCGCCATAGCGGCCAACCGGATAACATCGATGCTGCGCTGGATCAAATGATCGGCCACCGACCGACCGTCTTGAGTTTTACAAATTAGCCCTAAGATTCTTTTATAAAAGCGACGACGGAGAGCGCGCGCCGAGGTCGGCGGACGGCGGTCGGCCGATGCTGTAATATACGAGAACATGTCTATATATAATTTCCAACAAGTTTATTCAATGTATGTATGATGTATGTACGTGTGTATGAACGATATACGCTATATACAGGATGCTGACATTGTGTTTTATTCTTTAGTAATAACTTAATTCATTTTCGCTTAAACATTATATAGATTTCCATAATTTAATCCTACAGTTGCAAGTACTCGCTTAGGTGGTCGGGGAGGGGAGAGAGGACACGGCCACTACCAACTTTAAGCTTAAAATTAAATTACATTCGAAATTTAAAGAAACAAAAGGCAAAAAAAAAAAACACAGACCTCCAAAAAGTAGAAGACTGCGCGGATTCTTCTACGCCCCATCGCGGCAAAAATAAGTTCAAATTCAAAATAAAGCAAACAGAGAGCGGCTTAATCCTAAATCCTTGCCGAAAGTGGGAGGCGGACTAAACGTACTTTGACGGCGGCAGCTGGCCGAACGGCTGTCCCGGAGCAGCTGCCGCGGGGGCCGCTTCGCCGGCGGCCAGCGGGGGGGAGGGCTTCACAAATACTTGCGGCAGTGTTGGGACAGACGGAGTCATTGTTGTCGACGGGGAGACGCCGCCATTCAGGCCATCGTAGCCGGGCGCGCCTCCACTCATCGAAGACAGAACAAGGGCCGCGGCAACGGCCCGCTCGTGGTTATAAAATGCCGACGAAACTGGCTGAGGATGAGGGGAATGATTCGGACCCCCAGGCGGGGGGGCAGTGGCTATGACAGCGACCGGGGCAGCAGTCTCGTTGGCCGTGTGTCATTGAGGCGCCGGGGCGCCAGCCCCTTTCAGGGTGCCGGGAGAGACCGAAATCTGATGGGCAGACCACTTCTTCTCCAGGGCCTTGATGTCCGATAAAGTCCTTAAGATTTCCGGGTTAGTCAAGTCGAAGCCGTGCGCCGGCATCCCAGCCCTCAGGGCGGAGGCCATGGCATTGACCGTGGCCGCAGCTGCCGCCGCAGACGTCACCGCGCCCTCTGACTTGACGTGGCTGGTGTTGTTGTTGGTCACCAAGTACATGGACTCCACGTCGAAGGGCAGTGCTCCATTGGGATTGACGGTGGGTCCGTTGCTCAGGCGATGGGTTGGCACGGGCATAGTGGCCTTGGCCTTCTGGCTGGCCTTGGTCTTGGTCGTCATGGGGGAGGGCCTCTGGATGGAGTCCGGATACGTGATGTCTACGATTTCCACTCCGTCCGAGTCGCTGCTGCTGTCGCGGCGGCCCTTGGGGGCCGGCGAGTTGCGGGCCGGCGCTGGCAGCCACTTGGCGGCGGCCTCGGCATGGGACGAGGCCAGCTGCTGGGACGTCTGCAGTATGTCGCTGGGGCAGTTGAATTCGTCCAGGTTAATGACATGGGGCATGGCGCGGGCCCCGCCCATTTTGGAATGTGGAGTGGTCATGGAGGCAGTGACCTGGGCCATGGCCGCTGTGGTCATCAGAGTAATGAAATCGCTACGCTTCGTGGGCGAGGCCAGGTCGAGCGGCAGTCCGGCGGCGTTGGCTGCCTGCAGGACGGCTGCTTGGGCCGATGTGCTAGGCAAGCTCAGGGGCGGATCCAATTGAACCTGCATGGGCATCGGGATTGGCAGCTGCAAGGGCACCGACACGGGCACTGGCATGGCCGACTGCCCGGGCATCAATGAGGGCGGGGGCTGCTGCTTGTGGGACTTCTTCTTGGGCTGCTTGGGGGGCTTGCTGCCGTTGGTGGGCTGGTCCTTCTGCTTGCGCTTCACGCTGTTGGAAGAGGCACTTGTGACAGAGTCTGTGTCCGAGTTGGCACGCGATGGGTTCTGGGAGTTGGCGAACTCCTCAAACTGTTTGAAGTAATTGCTGGCTATCTGGACCGGAGTCAGGGCGCCCTCGTGCATGGCATGGGGCGTGGGGGTCGTGGAGACCTCGGGGAATTCTTTTTTGGTCTTGTCCTTGGACTTCTTGCTGGCGTTTTTGAACTTCTCGATTTCGCGCTGCAAGTCCTCTGCCCGCATCCAGCCTATGGGCCAGAGCTCCACGATCTTCTCCTTTAAATAACCGCTGATGAACTCCTCCAAGGAGTCCTTGCGTTTGCCCAGCACAGCGTACGAGGTCCAGCGGGCCTGGTAAACCTCGTAGAGCAGAGCCCGCAATTCATTGTCCCAGGGGAACTTTTTGCGCGGCATTTTTGGTGGATGCTCGTGGTCCACATTCGCATCCTCGGCAGCTCTAAAAAAAGAGAACAAATTTTAAGATTCCGCAATGCGCGACTTTAAATTCCGACTCACGTCTGCTCGGCAAACTTGCGCAGCTCCATTTCGTAATTGGCAATGGCCTTGGGCATCGATTCGGTGACCGCCTTGCGCAGCTTCTCGAGCGCCCGGTTGGTCTTGTTCTTCTCCTCCTTGGAGCGCAGCGCCTTCGACTTGCGCAGTATAAAGTATTTCGGCAGCTGCAATTGGAACTCCAAGTGGGCGAATACCATGTTCCTCTCGTTGCGCTCGGTGCACAGCAGCGCCTCGTAGACCCTGCAAAGAACACAAATTCAGTTGCCAGTCGCCGGGGATTCAGTGGTGGACTCACTTCAGCAGCAGCTCAGTCAGCCGGTCGTCGAAGTAGAACTTCTTGCCGCACATGTCGCGAGCGCGCACAATTTCCTTAAACGCGGTGACGCTGCTCACGATCTCGGCGTCCAGGGTGGCCGGCAAAATGGTGTCTGCCATCCGTAAGTCTACTGGGGAGAGCACAATTTTAAGGGTTTTTTTGAGGGTGACCTGGCGATCTTTGCGGCTTACCAATTTCCTTGTTCTTGTTTTGTTTGTCGCCGCGCTCGGTGGCCGAGTCGGTGCCGCCGTTCTCGCTGCTCGATTCCATGTCGGTGGACGTGCATTTTATTTCGCCGTTTATTGGCTGTCCTTTGACTGCGCTGTCGCCCTGCGATTTGAGGAAGTTGTCCCGCTTGGCCTTCAGCATGTCCTTGACTGTCGTTGTCTTCACCACCTTCTTGGAGGCTTGTCGTTCTTCGGTGTCTGACTGGTCCATGGTCGACGATCGGGGTGAGGAGTTGGAGGAGGAAGAGGAGGCAATGCCAGGCTTTTTGGAAGGCTTCTTGTTGGAGCTGTCGGAGCTGCTGGACTTCTGCTTGATAGGCAGATCGGTTTTCTGGCGCTTGTCCAAGTGCTTGAACTTCTTTTTCTTGGCCACTAAATCCTCCTCATCTTCGAGGCTCTCACTGCCCGAATCGTTCTCATCTTCATCGTCTTCGGAGTCGCTATCGTCCTCGTCGTCATCGTCTTCATTTTCTTCATCTTTCTCCGACGAAGAAGACTCCTCGGAGCTGGTGGAGAGCAGCCGCTTCTTCGGCCTTTCCGGCATTTTAATAATCTCATCAGTCCTTGTGGTTCCCGTCTTCTTCGACAGTTCCTTGAACTCCAGTTTACCACAGTTTATATAGAAGCCCCCCACCTTGGTCTCCGCGTCCTCTGGCAATATCTCATCGTACTGCAAACCAAAATGGCTGATTGCCGTGCCAGCTCAGGGGTCAATTTACTTACCGCGTCTGTGTTGTCAATGAATGGATCGGACTCGTCGTAGCCCATGCCAATGTCGCGGTCCTCCTTGCCCTTGCGGGTAGCCTTGTTGCTGCCGTAGGCGTTGCCGTACTTCTGCTCGAATCCCTTGGCTATCCGAGCCACGTCGTCGTCATTGTCGGCAAACGGATCGTCTGGTTCAACCGGCTTTTGTTTCTGTTGTATTTTCTTCAGTTTTTTCTGCAAAGAACGTGTGGATTATTTCCCCAGCCACCACAACTGTGCGAGCGGCTCGCTTAGCTCATTAGCCGGCCTGACTGGCGGCGCGCAAAGGTTGGCAAGGCAAAATACCGCACTTGGCTGCCAAGCTGCTTACCTGCATAAGTTTCTTGAAATTATATTCGGGGTAGTTGTTCGAGTCGGACGTGAACAACGGCAGCTCCAGGACAATGGTGTCTGTGTTTGTATTCTTGGCTTTGGCGCTCGGCTGAGGGGGAGCCGGGGCCTCTGGGGCCAAGAAAACGGCATCGCCTGTGCGTGGCTCGTTGGCCCCGACCACGGCCAGGCTGGTGGCGCTGCTGCCAGCACCCTCGACGGTGGTGTTGGGCGTCGGTGCCGCGGTGAGGGTTTGGTTTTCGCCTTGGCTGGCCATTAGGTCCATGCGTTTGGGTTGTTCGCCCGGCTTACACGACATTTCCACATTCAAGTGAACTTTTAGGTTGTTTTCCCTTTTATTCGGACTTCACTGGGGACACACCACAAATCAAATACTTCCACACTTATAATTTGTTTACAAAAATACAGAAATGCAAAAATTTCTCGAGTTTCGATAAGGGGGGAGACGAATAATTTTTTTTTATTCATCGATATCACAGGAAAGTCAGCTCTGCCCGCCGATAAACCGGCCGCTATACACTCTTCGCTGATTAACCTCCATTTATTTATTTTTTTGGCTGCATAATTCTCTAAAATTATGCAATTGCGGTGATGAAGCGAATGGTAATTCGATAATAATCTATTTGAGAAATCTCTCCTCTTATTTTTAAAAGCTTGCGCCTTTGCATTTTTTAAAATTAACTTGCATTCATTTTTGCTTTGATAAGAAATGATTTCTATAATCAATAATTATTAAAATTATTTAATGCCTGTCAGGAAATCCCAGAAAAGTGACAGGACTGAGAAGCGTAGCCGGACAACTTTAAATTTTATAGCAGTCAATCTTCTAGCATGAACATAATATTCGCGCCCACATTTCAAATTAAAAACTTTGAATACCAATAAAAAGTTACGTAGGTAGTTGTTGTTGTGGCTCCGTTACAGCACGAATCAGTAGCGTTGCCACTCAGTTTCTGCAGGCTTCGGAGTGGTGCCATCTAGTTACGAAGTCGTGCAACTAATGTTCAGCCGATCGCACAGAGATGGCGCCACTTCCTCTGTTGCTTATCAATTGACAATTGATTGCCAATTTGTTTGTTGTTAGTGGTTGTTGTTGTTGCAGCTGTGGGCTTGAAATTTTTCATAGGCAATACTTTTTTAAAATCACCAATTTCTTGCGGAAATCTGCGCATCACAGGCAATTCTTGTTTTTCAAATGGAAATATCTCGAGAACCGCTTAACCGATTTTGAAACGGATGGTCTCTATAGGCTCTGTTGGTGACGCTTGAGTACTGGGTTCAAGGATATATTTTAGTTTTGTGCGAAAGTATTTTACAGAGAGAAGGAG
>JBAMCP010002598.1:0-11462 GCA_037075105.1 Lissocephala sabroskyi | reverse complement strand
GCACAGTGGGCACAAACTCAAAGCGAAAGTGCGAAGCAGCCCAGCCGACTCGCAGAATTCGTGTATCTTTCAGGAGATTGAAATCTTCTCCACAAGTCCGCCTTTAAATGTCCTGTTAACTGCTCAAAGGATGTCTCTAAATAACCATTTAAACGAGAACATTGAGAGGTCTACAAAGCCTCCTTCCCAGCCTTTTCCATACATTTCCCTAAAGCGATTTTGTTCTTATCAAAGGGCTCAGGGTGCCATGAAGATTCAAGGAAATATGCAGAGTCGATATGATGGAAATTATTGGAGCAGGCGAACGGCTGCGATCTCACCAATCACTGTATTCCCAGAAGATCCCTAGGATCTCCGAAAACGACTGCTTGGATGCGTGGAAGTATTGGTTTCCGGGGTGACGAATTGAACAACAGACGCCCAAAAAAAGATCGAACTTAAGGGAAGGACCACTGTAATCTTTTTAAGACTGTTAAAATCCCAGAAACCCCAACCAAATAAATAGAAGACGCGCCAAAGAAGATCGGTCTGGAAGAAAGTACTGCTGTAATCTTTTGTAGACTGAAATCGCAGAGTCCCTAACGAATTGAAACAAAAAACGCCACAAAGAAGGTCGATAATTGCTATAATACTTTATAGATGAAAATTCCAGAATCCCCCCACAACAAATTGAACCAAGGGAAGCGCCAAAGATCATTGAAGACTGCTGTAATACTGTATAGAAGAAGATCCCAAGATTCCCAACCTTGACTGATCAAAGCCGCTCCCAACTGAACTATGAATACAGACTAGATAGGGGAATCGTCTAATAAAGCTTAGATTCCTAGAATCGAAAGGTGGATTGTTTGTAGTCTTTAAAGAGATAAAACTCTTGACAAATTAGATTAGTTTTCTGAACTATATAACCCAATCGATTGGCATTAGAATCCCATCTCAAATTCGCTCGTTTGAGTTTTCCTAAAATTTGCGAACCTTCTCGTTTCCAACACAACTCTCAGTTGGTTGGTAAGTGCGCCTTTAATCACTTTCAGAGCTTCACACTTCACCTTCCCGGCTGCGTTGTCCTTTCAGAGCATTGAACTCGCCAGCTTCCGTCGGCTGACTGACTGACTGACTCGGCTTCCCGGAGGCTGTGCGGGTGTTTGTTTTGCTGTCAATTTCACAGCCTAATGCATAATTAAGTGCATGTGTGTGGGTCTCCCCACCGGAGCGCCCAACTGTGCGTAAAATGTGCCAACTCCAATGAGCTCGCCGGGCGGCTTTAAGTTGCAGTTGACAAACTTTCTCAGATTTTCAGCTCCGAGCCTCATTTGCTGCCTACAGGCCGTGTTTTTTATGGGGAGGTGGGATTTTTTAAAGTCACAGCCTCAAAAGTCACGTTCTGTTTGCCCGCCGTTTTCACATTTGACATTTCGACCGCACACACCACGGCGGCAAATCGGAAGATTGCCAGCCCCCAGGCAGTGGCAGTGGCAGTGGATTTGCTGGGGTTTCTGTGGCCACAGGCGGTAAATTGTTCGATTTACGTTTTGCAAATTGCAGTTTGACTTCCGTGCGCGCCGCGAAAGAGACGACAACGGTGGCTCAAGTGCCGGCGGATTGATTTGTCCCAGGAAATTTGCGGTTCTCGCTGGGCCAAGCCCCCTGCCCCCCTCCCGACCAAGACCCTCTACAATCTTCATCAATCAGCGGCAATCGTCGGCGGCCCCGACGCCGTGGTCGTTGCTGTTTTTACTGTCATCATCATTTGCACATTATGCGGCCGGAGACGATGGCGGTGGAAAACTAAAGTGGGTCAAAAGTTGATTTCCCCGCTAGTCACTTTTCTTTATTTAGTTGCTGTTGGGGTCGGTAATTTGCCAAGGTGGATCGTCCCATTGGCAATTGGCATTTAACTGCCTTCGAGGTTTTGTGAAACTGCAGATTCCCAGTTTCCCATCGGCAGCCGGACGGGCCACAAATGCCATATTTGTTGGGCATTTTCACGCCATATGCATTTTCCCGCCCGCCGCTTGAACTTGATCTTGAAATGAAGAAAAACGAAACATTTTCCAAAACGGCCGGCCGCCAGTGGTTGTTATGTCATTGAGGGGCGGAAAAAAAAAACAAATTTCCTACGCATTTCCAACTTAATTACACACACACGCCCCGTGCCGCGTGTTTCTGGGGCTTTTCAGCGGCCGTCGACGTTGCCGGGCCTGTGCATCGTTGCATGTCGTCTGTTGTTGTTGTTGTTTTTGTAGCTGTTTTGTTTTGTTTGGAAAAGCAAACACAAGCTCACAATTAAGGCAGCCAAAGTCGCGTAACATGAAAATCTGTTGGCCGCCCCTTCGGCCCGCGCCAGCTTTCAGTTTCATTGATTGAACGGAGCCGGATTGGAAATCAATTTCATAGCCAGCTGCTGGCATTCGCCACGCTCACCTGCAGACGAACTGTGACTGTTCCTTCAATTAATACACAACTGTGTGTGTGTGTGTGTGGATGCTCAATCAGCAGAGTCGCGGAGCTTTGAATTACGGACCGGTGAGTCAAGTGCCTTGAGATCAGCATTTTTGGGGCTGTCGTGTCGGTTGGCCAACGCGAAAGACTCGGGGAATGGTTGTTAAAATTGCAGCGACAACCACAACAAAAGCCACGAACTCCGCAAAATGCCAACTTATCGCCCACAATATCTGGGCTCCCCGAGCCAACGAAACTGAATGGCGAAATAGCTGAAAACAAAAGTACCTCGGAAAGCTGAGCATGCAGCGGCCAAAGGAACCCCAAAAGACCCCAACAAGTGGTCGACCGTTGGCGGTGACGTTGAGCACCCAATTGCTGGGCACTTGGGCAAATGAGCGGCGCCTCGGAGAATTTGTGCCAAATTGACACAAATGTGGGGTCGACGACGACCCGAGCACCCGACGAAGTCTATGAAACCTGAAAGACGGTCTACGGTCGACGGTCGACCCTTTGATTGCATTCGTCGTCACTCGATTGCCTTATCAGCGGCCCTCCAAGAAACTAGACCAACGCTGATAGGCGACGACTAACCGGTGGCGCAATCGGAGGCACAAAAACTTCGCGGCGATTTCTGGGGAGCGACTTGTTTATTAGAAGCCTAATTAATTGAAAGCCAAACAAATCAGGCGATTTTGGGGGCGTTTTCAAGTCAACTAATCTCGACGCGATTATGAGACCATTTTCTAGCGACTTTTGTATAATTTTAAGAGCAATTTAATTGTTAAAAGGAAAGAAAGACGCTTTGATTGCAATAGCCGCTTTGATTTAGGGCCAAACAAGGTGAATTTTCAATCCAATTTATGGCAATTTAGGTGCGATTTCCCCCCGTCTTTTGTTCAATAAAAAGAAGCTTTGGGAACGACTTATTTAAAAGCGATCAAAATGCAGATGCTTTCGAAGTAAAAACTAAATTGTATCTGGGCAAAAGAAAGACGATTCTAAAGCGGTTTTAATTGTAACTGACAGTGGCGTTCTTTGAGCTATTTTTTTACAATTTTACAAAGGTTTTGGGAATTTTCTAACCCTGTAAACCTTAGAAAAGCGTTCTCTATATTGTAATCACCTGTGGGCAGAATTAATGTGGCAAAACGAAGCGTTTTTGGCGTCCCCGCACCTACAAACTTTAGAGCGTTTTCAAGGCGATTTTGGGGCGTTATTTTTTAATTTAAAAGCATTAAATATTTTTTTTGTGCGAGATTTTAAACACACCGAAGACACTTTGAAGCGAGACTCTTTTTGAAGGCGATTAAATTCTAAAAAATCTCAAGGCTAGTTTGAGGCGATTTCAAAGCGTTTTCGGGGCGACTTTTGCAGCGTTTCAAGTGACTTACGCTAATAATTCAAAGCGATTGACAGGCAAGCTCGTGAGAATTGCAAACTCGTACAGATCCAATACCTTCAATGCATTTGAATAATTAAAGTCCAATAAAAACGACTCGACTGCCGCCAACTCGACTTTGGGGCGACATTAAAGAACGACTTCAGAGCAACTTCCAAGCGACTTAAAACGCACTATTTCTTGAGCCAACTCCAAGCTGATCTCAGCATAAAATGAATTAATTCTTTAAGAGAATGAAGAGTTTTTAAGTGGCTACAGTGAATCGATCTACGGGCAACTAATTTCGAGCGATTTGAACGCGTTTTGCACTGCATTTTGGGAGCGAATTTGGCCAAGTCGGCTGAATTCCACGTGGTGCGTTCAACCAAAAAACCTGGCAGCTCAGCCAACTCCCTTCTTTCCCCACCTCCCCCAATGGTTGGTCCCACCCTCTGACAAGCTGTAAATCGAATTGCCCGGGACACTAAGCAAACAAGCGGCCACAAAGTTCCGACATTTAACCAAGCGGCTCGTCCGGCCGGCCCCGGCCTTTCTGTTTGGCCAGTCGAGCGCGTCAGCCAACCACCACCCACCCGGCCAAGCCGACCGCCCCAACGCCGCAAGGGGAGCCGCCGCCGGTCGTCTGTCAAACCGACCGCGACAGCCACAATTTTAAACGCCGTTGTTACGACTCCCCGAGAATCGATCAAACGCCGGTTTGGCCCGCGGGGATGCATCGCACTGCAGGCGCGCAGGACGTTGGCTCCCCGACTATTTCAATTTATCGGCCCCGAATCGGTCGGCAGCTTTGGAATGTCTTTCGGTATTTATAAGCGGGAATCCCATTGGGGCCCAAACCATAACGAATTCCAAGCGGGGGCGGGGCAGGCGCGCATATGAAAAATATTGAATGCTGGGCAAATGGAAAGTCGCACCAACACACGCACTTGGCCGCGGAGGGGTGGCAAAGAAACTCGCTCGGTTACATAAACGTTAAATGCTTAAAAGCCCCAACTCCCCCCTCCGCCCCTTCTTAGCTGTTTTCTTGGTGAGCTTGCGGGTCGGAAAACAAGTTTTATGACTACAAAATCAATGCCCGGGCGACGGAGCGGGCCAAACTGCATTTCACCCAACAGACAGACAGACAGCAGAAACAACAACCGCGGCAGCTTACAAATTAAACATTTTTAGTGACCCAATTGGGCGACTTGTCGCCGTCACCATCGCCATGGACGACAAGCGAACAGAGCCGCGCCCTGGACACGCCCCACGCCCCGCTGGTTTTGTTTGGTTTTGTTTACCTTCTTGAAAGCCCGGAGTCCAGCCGGGAAAGTGCAACTCCAAGTTGGCCATATGTGGCGCTGGCTGGCTTTCAAATGCCGCCAAACAATCGGGGGTCTGGTTTTCTTTTTGCCAAGACTGAAAGTTGCCAGCGATTGTTGCATTGATGCCAGGAGACTGCTGGTCAGTGGCATGAAATTCAATTAAACTTTAGCTTTTCACGCTTTCGATGCCCGCGCCGCCGAGTGAAAGTGACCAATTCGATTGAACTGACGGACGACCGGACCCAAGTTTCACTTCATTACGTGGCCACCGGGACGAGTGTCAAGTGCACCAGTGCGGCGGTTACTGAACCAACTCCTGGGCCAGGGCAACAGTTGGGGCATCCTTCAATTAAAGCCACGCACTGCACATCCGCCTCGGAATTGAAATCGAAACTGTCAGAGCGGCGGGCGGGCGGCCACGAATCTAGAACAAGCAGCGGCTGAACAATGCGGCCAGCGGCCGGACGGCGCACGCATGCAGCCCACGAGTGGCAGGCCGACGTTGCAAACACCGCACGCTTGGCCAGAGCTGCGTGATGAAGTGGCCGAGCCCGGCGGCCATGTCGCGCCCATGGACGAGGGTTGCGCCGGCCCCGACAAAGTGTGGCACATTTTATTCCCTTTCATTTCGTATAGATTTTTTCTACGTATCAAGCGAAGTAAAGTGACACAAATTCGCTGGCATCGCTGCGGCGTGCAATTTTAATTGGCCAATTGGCAAAGTCATCCGGCCCAAACCCGACCACCTGCCTGCTTATCAGATCTGAGATACAGGCTGTTCCGTTTCCCAGGGAAACCCAAGCGCGCTTAGAAATTCATGGAGCCGGCCAAGAGTCGTCGTGGGTCAGTTTTGAATAATTTATGGGCCATCAACGCTGAACTGGACAAGTTTTCCTTCTTTATTACATTTTCATTTCACTCGCGTTTTATTTGTTTTCCGCTGGCCTCGCTCTTTTCGGGCTGGCCGACTGGGAAGACAATGAAGCGCCCGCGACGCATTGTAAGGCAAATGAGTGAAATGTCAAAAGAAAGTTAATTAGCCGAATCTACAACTGCTTCTCCTTTCCCCCCGCCAAACAAATGTCCGACAAATTAACAACACAATTTCCCAAGCTGGGGACTGCCCAGCAGCCCAGAAAATCATGCATTTTTACACAAATTTCCCATCAACTCGGCTACTCTGAATCGGAAACTGGTTTTAAACTTAATCAATTAACTAAGCAAATCGCCCTAAACCGACCTCAAAACGAAGAAGCTACCGGAAAAGCCGACAGGTTATTAAAGTCGATCCGAAAACTCTAAGGTCGCTCGTGGGAAACATTTACGTAATACGCGACTTATAAGGGAACTGAAAATCGGCAGCCAAAACGATTTGACGCGTTTTTTAAAGCGGCTGAAGACGCCACTGAGACGATTTGAAAGAGTCTTTGGGAAAATGCAGGTTTGATTTAATGATTTTATATAAGACCCACCGACTTCTATCTTGAGGAGAATAAATTAAAGTTACAGAAATAAATTAAAGTTGACAGAAGGGTTTGAAGCGACTTTGATGCGTTATTCAAGCGGCAGTTGAAGACGCCACTGAGAAGATTTGAACGAATTTTTGGGGATTCAGAGATTCTTTTTAAGGCCAAAAGAGTCATAAATGTCAGTCGACGAGAGCAAAGATTTAGCGCGATTTTAACGCGGTTTTGTCAAGGAACTCAAACAAGCAAGTCAAAGCTTTGGGAAAATAGTACAATATATTTAAGTGTTTTTAAAGCGCTACTAATTTCCATTTTTAGGCCACTTAATTGAGGTTCCTAAAAAAAAAAACATCAGCAAACACAAATAGACGTAAATGTCAGTCAAACGGACGGAAGGATTTGGCGCGAATTTAATGCGTTTTTTTAAGCGACTTTCAAAGACGGCACCGAACAGATTTGAAAGAGTTTTTGGGGAAAACGCAGATTAGATTTTTATATTCTTTTAAGACCTGCTTGCTGCCGTCTCGAGGCGACTAAATTAAAGTTGCCAAATACGAACATCAGTAAAAATAAAGAGACATAAATGTCAGTCGGCGGACGGAAGGATTGGGCGCGACTTTAACGCGTTTTTGAAGCTTCTTATTGGAGAGAAGACTCATCAGTTGTTGGTCGGCGGTCAGAAAGATTTGTCGCGACTTTAGCGCGTTTTCTAAGCAACATATTGGGGACAAATTTCAAAATCTTTGGGAAAGATTGAGTGCAATTTGTGGAGTTGATTCATAGGTTCCATTAAAGATCCATAGGTTGTCATTTTATAACGACCAAATGGAGCCTTAGCATAAATGTCAACAGTTGGAGAGATTTGACGCGACCTTAACGCGATTCATAAGCAATTATTGGCCGAATTTCCCAAAAACTGTGAAAGAATTCTTTAAAAATTTTAAAACTTGTAAACCGACTTTAGGGACCCTCAGTCGATCTTTTTTGATGCAGAACATCAGCAATAATAAAGGTGCGTTCTACAAAATTTGACGCGACCTTAACGCGTTTCCTGAGCGATTATTGGCCGACTTTCCCAAAAACTGGAAGAGAATTCTTCAAATTAGATTGTAAACCGACTTTATAGCCCCTCAGTCGACTTTTATGAAGTTGCTAATGAAGAACATCAGCAATAATAAAGGTTATACAAAATTTGACGCGACTTTAGCGCGTTTTCACGGCGACTGACTGCGGGTGCCCAAGTTAGCTGTCAGTCGGCGGTCAACTATTGAAATTTACACACCCCCACGGAACTTTGACGTAACTCTCTCTTGAAGTTTTGTGCGAATTTAGAGTCTGCACACGCAGACTGGAGAAAAATACGAAAACCAAAACCGGGCGACTTGATGGATTTGCTTCCGCGTTGTTGGCTGTTTGTTTTTGTAGCCGCGGCAAATGTTGCCAGTGTTTTTATTGTTGTTGGCGGTGCTGCGCTTGTTTTGCCTCCAATTGCGCCCAACGAAAATGAATTCATTTCATAAATTTCGAGCTCGTCGGTGGGAAACTCGAAGAGGCGGCCATCCGAGCTCCACAGCAGATGAATTAGCATACAGAGTGGATCGCCGGATCCACCGACCAACCGCCCGTCCGACCGACTGACTGACTGAGTGACCAACTTGGCCTTTGGGGAACTGTGCTAATAGGCTGCCGTGGGTGAACTGTTTCCTCTTGCGGTTGCATTACATTTCGTGCCCGGGGCGGCACCTTTCGGTTGTGGTTCATTTCGCTGGGCCGCCGGGTTGTCTGGCCGTCTGGCGAGCAAATTGAAAGCGAATTTCACTTTTATTTCCCTCGTCGGACGCCTTCTGAACTCCAACGAGCGGCATAAAAACTCAAGTTGGCTGCACTGCAACCCGGTGAGCTATGAGCCAGGTTTTTTTTAGTTTTTAGTGCGGTTTTTGATCGCTTCTCGGTTTCTTCCGCCATTTGCAAATTTCCGGCCCCCATAGAGCGCCCTTTTCCTGGCCGTCGCCCGCCGCCTCTGATCTTTTATTAAAATTACTTTCACTGGCCCGGCAATGTCAGTTTCATGTGGCAGCAGACCAGGCAGGCATAATTATGGAAATTTATGCTAAACGGGGCCGTCGCCAGTTGCAAGCTGGCTGTTGACGGCAACGAGCCTGATAGCCAGCTCCATTTGCAGAGACACCAGGAAAACGATTAAAAGAAACGATCGCTCGATTACCCAATCAGCCAATGGAGACCTGAACTCGCCGCACAGACCAGTTTTTGTTGCCCATCATGAACGGGAAAACTCGAAAGACCCATGATGGGTAAAGGGTAAAATTTTACTTTTAGAATTCAGTATTGTTGTGGAAACCTTAAGCATTGCCGATTCCGCAACCTGAACTCGACATACAGACCACTTTTTGTTGCTCTTCATGAATGAGGAAGCTCGAAAGACCCATGAAGGGTAAAGGGTAAAATTTTGATCTTAGAACTGAGTACAGTGGAAACCTTAAGGAATGGAGACCTCAAGTAGCCGCACAGGCCAAATTTGATCTTAGAATTGATTATTGAAGAATCCAACTTGAACATCCTCAAGCTATTTGAATTACCCAATCAACCAATCGAGCCCAGAACTTACCGCACAGACTAGAGAACAATTGGAAAGACCCTCTAAGGATGAAGGGTAAAATTTCAAATTTTACAAATAAGTTTATGGAATCCTTTTCGAAAATATCTAAGCAGTGCCACTCAGCCAGTCGGGACCTGAACTCGCTGCACAGACCAGAGAAAAACTTTAAAGACCCTCGCAGGGTAATGGGTAAAATTTGTATTGTGGAATACAACTGGAAAATCTTTAAGCAATGCCGATTACCCAATCAGCCAATCGAGACCTGAACTCTCCGCACAGTTCCCTTTTTGACAGGGTAAAGAGTAAAATTTCGATTTAGGAAGGGAATATTGTGGAAAACAACTCTGAAGTCCTTGAGCAATTCTATTTTGCATTGGAAAACGCTGTTCCGGTCAATTAATCGATTACCGAAGCCAGAAACCCGCAGCCGACCTGAACTCAGTTCACTTTTTGTGGGGGTAAAGGGTAAAATTTTGAAATTTTTCTGAGTCTTATGGAAACTAAACTTAATAATCCTTAAGCAATTCGATTTGTGGGTCAATTGAGACCTGCCAACCACTCGAAAGACCTTCAATCACCAATGGCGCCACCCATGACCCATTCGAGGCACTTGGTTTCGCCACAAATTGAAATAAAACAGCAGACTGGAGCGAGCTTGGTGTAATTAAACGAGAAAACTGCGCTATTATAACCTCTGATCTGCCCGCAACTAAACTGAAAAAAAACATAAAAAAAGCAAAACAAACAGCCAAAAAATAAAGGTAAGCGAGAGTCGAAAAAATATCGAAACGCTTTTCGCAAACAAACGTGGTGTCATTAAATTTAATAAGCACTTTTTGTGGGCCAAGCTCGGCTTTCTGACCACCAGACAGACACAAAGAGACAAATAACGCCGCTCTCAGCCGACTCCGGGGAAAGGGTGAGGCAAACGAACTCTGGGCCGTCCCGGCGACAACCGGCCCCGTTTTGGGAGCCCAGTTATGAAATGGCCCACAACGCTTCGCATTTGCGTGGAGCGGACGCGCGCTAGAAACCAATTAGACTCGACGCTGGCTTCCTGGCCATCAGAAAGAACCGCTAATGAAGCAGCCAATTGAGTAATCGCAGGGTGGTCCCAGGTCTTTAAAAGTCCGCTGCTTTAAAACGCTTCAATTTTCCTCTCGCTTTTGGGGAAGGCAATGGCCCCCGGGCGTGCCCCTGCCAGGTAACCAGAGCCAGCCAGGCGGACTGCACTTGTCATGGCCATAAAGGTGGAACCTGCAGCCATCCCAAGCGCCTCGTTGGCTAGCTAGAATAATAATCATCTGCGAAGGCAGGAGCATGGAAATAAAAATATATACCTATATCGCGTTTCGTCCGGGAACTGCAGTAGTTTTTTTTTTTCTACTTTCATGCAGTCGGTGCACATGAGCGCACACACCCCCCGCCGCCCTGTCTTGGAGGGGCGGGAGGCAGAGTCCCTCCCACAGCCTGGGCGGGCGGACGGCGAGCAACTCAATTACAAATGGCAAAACGCGTGGAATCCCATTAAAATTTCAGGCATCGCTGCGAAGCTTTTACTTCTTTTCTAGTGCGCTTTTTCCTTCAACTCCTTTCTCCGCCGGCCTCAGCAGGGCGCATAAGCAGGACGATAAAGTTATCTTCGTTGTCCGTCGGTTGTCTCAGCAGATAAAAGGAAGCCGAACAAACATTTTCGCTTCCTATCAAATCTCCACATTATCCCTAACCAAACAGCCCGCTAAAGAATGCAGACACCAATGCAAATAGAGAAAGGAAGAGAGAAAAAGCAGAACAGCTCAAATAAAGAAAAGAACAAGCCTCTTTCAGAGATTATAATCTTCGCTTTCTCTGCAGAGAGAAACCCCGCCTTGAACTTGGAGGGACCCCAAGTTTCTTTAGTTGAACGAGGGAAAATTTGATTCTAATCGGGTGACTTTAGATACCGAGAGAGAGTATCAAAAAATTGAACAAGAAGTCTTCATTGATCCCCAACATTGGCAAGATCGAAAGACTATATCTTCTATCGGTCGGACGGGATAGAATTCTGAACCTCTTCGAAAGACTTTAAAAGCAAAAAGGTATAAAAAAAGAAGACTTACTGGATCCTATTTGAGGATTCTTAAGAGACTCTCCTCGATCACTTTCACCGCCATGTGCCACCTGCAGAGTACTTTAAATTCGGTGATGGCTGAGAAGTTCTCTGGTTCTTTATTGTGAAGTGAACTTTGTTTTGC
>JBAMCP010002597.1:0-11464 GCA_037075105.1 Lissocephala sabroskyi | reverse complement strand
TCCTGATGCTCAGCCGCAAGTCCCAGCTAATTTTTGGCAAGTACCCGAGCAAGGGCATCTTCTACCGGGTGAAGTACGCGATTGCCTTGCTGGTGCTGCGGCAGCTGCGCTATCGCATTTACCAAAGGAACGAGCAGGTCCTGAGCTCCCCCGAGCACTTGGCCACCATCGACCGCCCGCAGCCGCTCACCGACGATCCCAAGTGCTATGACGTGGTCTGTTTCATGGCCGCCAACCCCGAAGGCCAGAAACTGATTGTCAGCCTGGAGCGGCGCCGCCGCGGAGTCCTCAAGGCCGCCCTGTACCTCTGGCTGCCGGGCCAGGGCCTGCTGAGCTCCCCGCGGCTGCCGGACATGGCCCATTTCACCAATGACGGCAGCGCCGAGTCCAGCGAGTTTGCGGGCGGCGGCTTTTATGTGTTTCCGGAGAAATCCATGCGCCAGTGGCGGCTGAAGTACCAAGGAGAGCTGAGGAGCTCCAGGACCCAGCAGCTGGTGTCTGTCCAGCTGGACTTGGAGTTCAAATCCTCGGCCGCCCACTTCGACTACAACCGCGACCTGAGCTCGGCTGTGATTGCCGACTCCTTGGCCCGCGAGGCCTGGAACGAGCGCTTCTACAATCTGCTCAAGAGCGTGGGCAGGATCGTGGAGAGGCGCACGCACTACGAGCAGAGCGGAGTCCTGGCCGGGGTCCTTCAGCTGGACGGCCAGCGGCTGGAGCTGAACTTGCCTGGCCTCAGGGACCACAGCTTCGGCACTGAGCGCTGCCTGTCCTCCATCAATCGGTATGTGTACTTTGCCTTGTTCCTGGAGGACGGCACCAGCCTGGTGGTGGGCAATCTCAGCCAGCCGTCCTTCTTCCTCTCCTCCCTCAAGGTCGGCTATGTGTGCTCGCCGCGGGGCGACTATCAGCCGATCAGCCGCTGCAACTTTGAGCTTTACTCCTACGGGGAGAAGGGGACGCCGCCGCAGATTCAGAACTTTATCGTAGAGACGGCGGAGCGGGCTTACTTTGTCCAGATCCGGGTGGAGGACATGGCGGTGCGCTATGTGGGCGGGGACTGGGAATCGAAGGTTTATGATCAGTTTGTGGGCTGCACGGTGAATGGGGTGGGGGGGCAGGGACTTGCCGAGTATTTGTATCGCCATGAGGGTGGGCGGCCGGAGTCGGTGGCGGCCCAGGATCCGGAGTGGTATCAAAGGATCAAGCGGTTCGAGCGCAGCCTTAGCAATATGGAGGATTTGCCGGGTGACGCTGAGGATTTCATTTTCTAAATTCGACTACCGAGCTATCGATACACTCGATACTCAATTAACAGATGTGATAGTAATTTAAAACCAGGGAAGGTTTCGGTCTTTATTTTTATCGATCGTTTCGATAATCAAAACAAATGCCAGTTACGCAATAATTTTGTTTTTTTTTAAGTTTAAATAAAAGTCTACAACAAAGAAAAGCCAATAAGAAATTCGGCCTTGAATTTTAACCAGCGTCTCATATTCGATTAAGCAAATTTTCTAATTCGATACTTTCGACCTAATCGATACTAAAATCTTCGAACACCAGACATGTGATTATTTTTTTTATAAATATCAAAAAGAAGCTTTCAACGGCCTTTGGCTTCAGTGCAGACAGTTGACTGACGTTGAGCCGATAAGAGAACTGAATTTGCTTATCGAAGCGGATTGCGGAAATCGAAAAATAAATAAAATAAAAATAAACTCGACTCGGGTCACTTGAGACGCCTTAAGAAAAACGGATAAGATTAGCCCGGCGTTTTCCCAATCAATAAATTAAAACCCAACTGATAACTCAGCTTATTCAATTCGAAAAAAGACAACGATAACGAGCGATAACGATATCAGAGCTGAGATCAAGTCGCCTTGTCTCATAAATCAATTAATCAATTCCATATAAACAAAAACAGAGAAAAACTCAGCATAGAACACACAAAATATTTCCGTCTCTCGAAATGGCCCACGTGGACTTCCGAATTCATTACTGGCACAACTATGGAGGCTGCATAAAGGCCAGAAAGTCCACCGAACTGGAAACGGTGGTCGACCATGAGCTGCCCAGGTACCCAGAGGAAGGCCAAGACTATCGAGTCAGCGAGAGTTTCGTTTACCATATCAATCGAAAGGACACAACGGCATTCGATTTGAAACGCAAACGCTTCTATGAGGCCGAGTGGACAATAACGCGCCAAAGGCGGCTGGCGGATTTAGTGCCCTTGGCTGTGGGCTATGCGCCCGATGTGATACGAACCGATCAGAATGTGGGGCGGGCGCTGAGTTCGTGTTCTTTGCCTCAGGACTTATCGTCATCTTCGAATGTGTCGCACTTGGAAACGTTGCAGAATGTTGTTAATTTTCGTGAAATCCATTAAAACTTTCAAGCTTAAATAAATAATACATGGAAAAAGTTATAAGCGAGCGCTAACGACTAGTCGATAAGCGTATTTATCGAAATTCACCAGGGCTGCGTAAATTTGTTTGAAAAGTGCTAAAAAGTTGGGCGAAACTTTGCAAATGCAAATAATGGACGCATTTATATGTTTTTAATAAGGTTTTTGATTAAACAATTTAAATAAATTGTTTTTAAATACCTTAAAACATTCTTGGCCCTACGCTTGGAGCAGAGCGAAGAGAGCTGCCACAGAGCTGCCAAAGAGCTGCCACAGAGCTGCCACCTTTTCAAACTTAGCGTTCAATAGATTAAAAAAATTAATTTGATTAATTTTTATCTTAAAATATTTGCTGGTGGATAGGAGAAGATAATTTTAAGAATTTTCTTTGTTTATTTACAACCAAGACA
This sequence comes from Lissocephala sabroskyi, assembly GCA_037075105.1. Taxonomy (NCBI): domain Eukaryota; kingdom Metazoa; phylum Arthropoda; class Insecta; order Diptera; family Drosophilidae; genus Lissocephala; species Lissocephala sabroskyi. The sequence goes on along the minus strand of JBAMCP010002597.1, from coordinate 8,650 downwards.
ACTTTTTTTTGACATTTTATTGACCATCGATAAACTCAAATCAACTCTGCTTGTGAGTTTTTTAAATTCTGCGACTCTTTTAAACCGAAGAATTCTTGAATTTATTATTTATTTTAGCCCCTCCAAGCCTTTAAAATTAATATAAATCATATATATGAAATATTTACATAATATGGCCATTCCCGATGTCAGCTTGGGCGTTTGTGGCAACAACCGTTAAAAAATGGCTTCCATTTTATTTGTGGTTCTTTTTTATTTTATTTGGCCGCACAGTCGGCCTTGAAATTAGTGTTTGCCGATAATTTCACAGGTTGGCTGTACATTTCAGACATAATTGTTTTGCCTTAGAGCAGCTAGCAAAATTTTAAGTTCTCCAAATTTACAAGCACACAGAAAATGGAACTCAACGAAATCCCCTCAGGCAACAGTTACAGTTACACGGGCAGCACTGCCACCGCCACCACCAACAGCCCCGCCCCCTCCCGCTCCTCGGTGCCCGAGAACCCCGAGGAATCGGCCTCCCTGGAGATGACCATCAACAATCCAGCCGACCTGCCGGCCCCCAGCCGCAAGGCCTTCCTCCAGCACATGGTGGAGTCCCTGCCCGGGCCCGTCTACAATCGCGTCCTGGCCCTCAAGCACAACCAGCTGGAGCAGATCAAGATCTCCGAGCAGTTCTTCCGCGAGGTCTACGACCTCGAACGGCGCTTTTATCTCAAGTCCAGCCAGCTGATGGACGACCGCAGGGACATTGTGATGGGCGTGAAGGAGGCCGACCCCATGGACCGCTACTGGCACGAGGAGGCCGACGAGGTGGTCGAGGAAATCAAGAGCACCACCGAGTTCCAGAAGCTCGTGGCCAGCGTGGAGCCCATGGCCCCGGATGTCCACGGCATACCCAAGTTCTGGTTGACGGTCTTCCGCAATGTCACCCTGATCTCGGACCTGGTGCAGGACCACGACGAGCCGCTGCTCGAGAGTCTCCAGGACATACGCATCCGCTACGAGCCGAACTTCTATGTGATCGAGTTTATCTTTGAGCCGAACGCCTATCTCCACACCTCGTCGCTCGTCCTGACCAAGACGTATTTTTTGCGCCACGAGGCGGACAAGACGTTCCCGTTTATGTTCGAGGGCCCGGAGATTGTGCGCTGCGAGGGCTGCCACATCCACTGGCGGGACGGGGCGAATCTCACGCTGGAGACGGTGGAGAACAAGCGCCAGCGGAAGGGAGCGCGCTACGCCACCAAGGTGATGCCGCGGGACTCGTTCTTCCGGTTCTTCTCGCCGCCGCAGGCCGTGGACCTTACCCAGGCCGATGAGAAGATCAAAATGATCCTGGGCACGGACTTTGAGGTGGGCTACCTCCTGCGCACCCAGATTGTCCCGAAGGCTGTGCTCTTCTACACGGGCGACATTGTGGACACCATCAGCGAGGACATGCCGACGGACCCCACGTCCAGTTCGTCGCAGGGCAACGCGGCCAATTGACATGCAAACTTAAATGTATTTTTCTGCGGGCTCTTCACTTAAATATGCTGGTGTAGTATTCCTCCTCCAGGTCGTAGAGGTCCATGGCCATTTCGTCGCGGAGTTTCATGAGCTTCTTGTCGCATTCGATTTGCTTGGTCCGGTAGATTTGGGAGTTTTTCGTGATGGCCTCGTTCACCGAGTGGAAGTCGTTGAGGATGAGATATTGCTTCAGATCGGCCACCAGTTTCATCAGCGACTCGCCCGCCCGCACTGCAGGGACTTGGGTAAGTCAAAGGATTCGCTTGAGAGGATTTTTCTACTTGCCCATGTTGGCCGCCCGCACTTGCATTTCCAAAGTGTCCTGTTCGCATTGCGTGGTCTTCGATATTTGGCTGTGGCTGTCCCTCCGCGCCAGCTTGAGGATCTCTTCGAAGTTATCGAGCATGCTGCGGACATCGTCCTTGAGACGGACATTGTAGGACTTGAGCAGAGCCTCCTTCGACTGCGGCAGGGTCGACACTCGGCTGGGCGGCAAGTGGATGTTGGCCATGGGGAAGCACGAATGAGGCTTGGGGTGGGCGGTTTTTCTTTCCACAAAACACCCACAGGCAAGTGCGTGTTAATAATTAAGCGCGTTTAATATTATCTTCTGTGTAGATTTAACATTTCGACTGGAATAAACACGAAACGCGAGCAACACAACAAATGTGGAGTCTATGGGGGTGGACTCCAGGGTTGCCAGCTTTGATGGATGATTGCCGCGGCTGCTCTGCTGATTGGGACAAGGAGTTTTCATGTTCTTGCGTTTTTTCTAAATGTAAATTTTGTTTGTTCAAGTTGTTCATAAAATACGCTTAAATTCTGCGGTATTTGGTGTTTTCCTTTTTTTTTTTTTATAAGAAATGCAACCATGATTGCAGTGGCCGCATTCTGTATATCAACTATCGGCACGATCAATCGTGCTTGGTATAGAACGGCGAAACATCGCATTGGTCACGATGAAACCGATGTATTTAAATAACCATCGCTTTAAATTACACATGGGCAATTCGATATATTGAAAAATCGATGCTTAAAATTTATAATTATTTGAGATCAAATTAATATGTTAAAATATTAAAGTTTAAATGTCCTAAGAATGATTTTTTTTTGTTTTCTCTACGCATTCACTGTTTCCCTTTTTTTTTATATTTCTCCAGCCATTATTGATGGCTAGTGAGCGCGCGTAATTTGAATGTTACTTGCGACTTTTAAAAAATATGCAATTCCGTGATTAATATTAATTTCAGAGCAATAAAGGGTTGTTTTTAATTAAAACAATTATTTTAGTAATCTTCACTAAGTTCATTAAATAGAAAATTGTTAAATTAAAACTTTTTATTCTTCTCTTTCCAGTGGGTTGCCACACAGGCCGGGCATAGAGTTGCCATTTGTTGTTTCTTATCTTTAAACGTGAATTTTAATTACAGTATTTATTTTACAGAATTTACGCTAGCTAACGTTCAGCGTCGCTAATTTATTTTTCTTTATTTCGATATTAAAAAAAAGAGCAATCATGGGTGACGCCCGGGGTTGCACTTTAGTCGCGATTTCGATAACAAGCAGCGCAGTAAAAGCATGGCAACATTTTCTGCATAAATTGGAGATTTCGTTTTGTTAAGTGAACAAACAGATTAATAAACAAAGCGCACATCATTGCTGTCGCTTGCCGCGCGCCACACGAATAAAGAATATTGCTTATTTGCAAGCAAATCGCCGCCTGCGTCGCAAATTCTCCGCCCCACAAAACCGACGCCACCAAAGCCTCTGCCGAACATTAAAAATGGCCGCAAAATTGTAGATCGCCTTGTGCTCGTCGCCCTGCGCCTTCCCCAACTTTGGTATACACAACTGGAATTACCTCCCTCCCCCCCGCGCCGCGTGCACGTGTTCGTGAAGGCAGCGCAACCGCAGCGTTTTCCTGGATTGGGGAGCACCAGCCGCAGCCTGTGGTCAATACTCCAGCAAAATAAGCCAACGAAGGAGATTCTATACCTGCAATGCTTTGATGCTAAAATCCATACTCGGCACAGACACGAATGATTGTCCAGAGGCTGAGGGCAACGGCGGCGCGGGCGGCGGCAGTGGCAGTGCGGGCAGCGGCGGCAGCACCACCAGCAGTGCTGGCGCACTCAGTCGGGCCAGTTGCGGTCTCGGCTCCAGTTCCATTTCCAGTGGCCTGAGTGCGGTCTGCAGCCTTGTCGGTGGCAGCGGCAGCGGCAGCGGCAGTGGTGGCAGCACACCAGCTGCCTCCACCCAAGTCTATTGCCCAGCCTGCGTGGCCGGCAGTGCCCAACAATCCAGCCTGGCCGATTCCCTGTTCAAGGGTAGCAGTGGTTCCGGCAAACGCAGCAAGACCCGTAAAAGTGCCTCGGCAGCCAGCTGCCTGGACGCCCAGCACATACGCCACCACCTCAAGATGTCCACCTCCAGCTCCATGCGCAGCACCCGAGGCTCCAGCTCCAATGCCTCGAGCAGCACCAACAACTCCATCCCTCCCAGCGGCAGTGGCGCCAACAGCCTGGCCTACGACTCTAGCAGCACGGGCAGCGGCAAGGCAGTCTCTCCCGGCAGCTACAGCTGCAATGCCCTCAACGTGGACTTCTCCTCCTACACGGCCACCCACCAGTGGACCCGCATGCTCGAATGCGCCGAGTTCGTGGGAGCCAAGTAAGCACCATTTTTTCCCTGTCATCCATGCCATTCTCATGGTTGATCCTTTCCAGGCGCAGCAAGCACACTGTGGTGGCCTACAAGGATGCCATGTTCGTGTTCGGCGGCGACAATGGCAAGAGCATGCTGAACGATCTCATCCGCTTCGGGGTGAAGGACAAGTCCTGGGGACGCGCCTGCGCCACCGGCACGCCGCCCGCCCCGCGCTACCATCACTCGGCCGTCGTCTCGGGCAGCTCGATGTTCATTTTCGGCGGCTACACCGGCGACATCCACTCCAACTCGAATCTGACCAACAAGAACGATTTGTTCGAGTACAAATTCCAAAGCGCCATGTGGGTGGAGTGGAAGTTCTCCGGCCGCCAGCCAGTGCCTCGCTCGGCCCACGGCGCGGCCGTCTACGACAACAAAATGTGGATCTATGCGGGCTATGATGGCAATGCGCGGTTGAACGACATGTGGACGCTGAATTTGACCGGCGAGAACCACCAGTGGGAGGAGGTGGACCAGCAGGGCGACCGGCCGCCCACCTGCTGCAATTTCCCCGTGGCCGTGGCCCGCGATGCCATGTACGTCTTCTCCGGCCAGAGCGGCCTGCAGATCACCAATTCCCTCTTCGAGTTTCACTTTAAAACCAGAACGTGAGTGGCAGCCAAACCTCCACAAACAGCCACTGTAATTTCTCTTTACTTTCAGCTGGCGCCGCATTTCCAATGAGCCTGTTCTGCGTGGGGCCACCTCGGCCCCGCCCTCGCGCCGCTATGGCCACACGATGGTCCACCATGACCGCTTCTTGTATGTGTTCGGCGGCTCCGCGGACTCCACGCTGCCCAACAACCTCCACTGCTATGACCTCGACTCGCAGGTCTGGTCGGTCATCCAGCCCGAGCAGAACTGGGATGTGCCCTCGGGCCGGGTGTTCCATGCCTCGGCGGTCATTGGCGATGCCATGTACATTTTCGGTGGCACTGTGGACAACAGCGTGCGGCGCGGGGACACCTACCGCTTTCAGTTCTCGAGCTATCCGAAGTGCACGCTGCGCGATGATTTCGGCAAGTTTTTCCAAGAGAAGCAGTTCTGCGATATTCAGTTCGTTGTGGGCGCCGAGGAGGTGAAAATCCTGGCGCATATTGCCTTTGTGGCTGCGAGGTCAAAGTATTTGCGTAACAAGATCCTGGCCGCCCGCGAGGCGCTCCACCAGCAAATGGAAAAGGTCTACGGCGTTGGCCAGGTGGACGTCCAGGCGGCCTTGAGTACGGGCGGCGTGGGCGCCGATCGGGCGCCCATGTTGGAGGTGCGGCTGGCCCATGCCTCGCCCGAGGCCTTTGAGATCATCCTGAATTATATCTACACGGATCGCATAGATCTCAAGGACTCGTACAACAAGAACATTATCATTCTCATCACGGATATTTACCAGCTGGCTGGGCTCTTCACAATGCCCCGGCTGGCCCAGGGCTGCATTCAGTATTTGGACTACAAAATCAACAAATCCAATGTCCTCGAGGCCCTCTACAATGCCGACAAGAACAAGTGGGAAATCCTTTTATCCTTTGAGTTTTTGTTATCTTTAATTTGCTTGTTTTTTGCAGCATTAAAATCATCAAAGATCATTGCATGCAGTTCATCATTAAGGACGAAAACTTCACCGCCGTCGTCATGTCCAGCGAGTTCAGCGACCTCGAGAAGCCTCTCCTCGTCGAGATCATACGAAAACGCCTCCATCCCAGCAAACTCGTCATGGACACCAGCTTCGAAACCAACATTGGTGAGTCATCCAAAAACTTCAAGGATCCTTCGCTTCTCTAGGGAACTATTCGAATTTCTGGTGTTAGCTTTTTCGTAATCAGTTTTCTTGATTTCTGGGGAAGTTTTAGTTAAGTTCTTAACTTTCTTCTTTGGAGAGGTCTTTTTATAAACCATCTCATTAAGGATCCTAAGGGATCTCAGATACTTCGCATATCTGTACTCTTCTTGGTTGTTGAGGAGAGGTTGAAAAAGTTAGGGATCCTTTTCCCAATTTTTTCTTATATCTCGCCTAAAGTTTCCTTGACTTATTTTCTAAAATACTATCATATGATTCTTAAGCTTAGATTCCTTTAATTTTGTTGAGGGTTTAATGTTTTCTTTAAGTTGATTTTATAGCGGAATTTTCTAGATATTTAAGACACTCCGAATAGCATTGCTATTGGATCAAATAGAAGCATTTGAAGAATGAAACCTGAAGTAGGACTGCACCGAGCTATAGATAGCTATAGAATTTAATAGAATTAAATTTTAACTCAGCGGACAGAGTTTCGCATTCGAGATCCCGAAACCAGAAGTTAGTCCCGTCTCAATTCATCTTTATTTATTATTACAAGAAATTTAATATTCTTTTCTTATTTATATTCAACTTTTAAATCCTAACAATAGGTTTTAGATTCTAATGCTCCTCTATACCTTTCCATATACTTAAATTATAGTCCCTTTAAATTCTAGTCTTCGACTATGATTCTAAGATCGGACAGGAATATTAATACTATATTCTTATGGAGCTTCTTATTAATTCTCCTCAATTCTTATCCCAGTTATTTTTCGTTCTCATTTTAAATCGTGAGTGGACTCTTAATTAGTTTAAAGACTTATGACATGAGATATATTCCATTATTCCTTTTGATTCCAACAGTTATCTTAAGTTCTCCCCAATATCTTTTTTTAATACCTTTAATTTCTTTTAAAGAGAACAAAATCAAAATCTATACAGACCTCAAGCTTAGGATCAGATATAGCAGCGCTTTGGGCAGGCTTTTGTTTCTGATCTTGATAGATAATCCGATTATATAGCCAGATTTTGATTTCCTTAAAAATCATCTCAATATAGAATCAGATATAGGATCTGATATACCAGCGCTTTGGGGAGGCTTTCGTTTCTTATCTTGATAGATAATCCGATTATATAGCCAGATTTTGATTTCTTTAAAAACCATCTCATAGAAAAGTTTAGTGAGGCTGAGCAGAAGTTTTAATTCAATTAAGACAATTTTAAAGACCGGGAATATATTCATTTGAATTTTATATAGAATTAAGATCCCAAATGATCGATGTAATTAACTGTTTTCTTGATTTTTACAGGGACGACATTGGAGCACGATATGTCGACATTTTTGGAAACGACTGGCAAAGATTTTTGCGATATTAGCCTCCTGCTGGAGGATCATGTGATACCCGCCCACAAATCGGTTCTCTCCGCACGTTGTACCTACTTCCAAGGCATGTTCCGATCGTTCATGCCGCCGGATAATACCGTCAATGTGAGTGATCAAAATAATCTAAAGAAATTCGCATTTAATTGAGTTTGAATTGACAGATACAAATTGGCGAGATTTCACCGTCTTTGGAGTCATTCCATTCGTTGTTGCGTTACATTTATTATGGCGAGACGAAGATGCCGCCGCAGGATGCGTTGTATTTGTTTCAGGCACCGTGTTTTTATGGCTTAGCCAATAATCGTTTGCATGCGTTTTGCAAATACTCATTGGAGAATAACATAACGTATGAGAATGTTTTGCAAACTTTGGAGGCATCGGATATAACCAAGATCTATGATATTAAGGAATATGCATTGAAATTGATTGTCAAGGACTTTGCAAAGGTCGCAAGACTGCCCAAAATCTCTGGCTTATCACGCGAACTGTTGCTGGAAATCATACGCGCTGTGGCCGATTCGCGAGACGAGTTTTTGACCCGCATCAATATAAATACAGATATCTGAAAACTAGTCCTGCTCCAGCCGGCATTGCAGTTGTTGCTCGCTTGGTTGCAAATCGGACGTAGCACGTAGAGCAGCAGTAGCGGTTGGTAGCACACACACACCCCACACCCAACACACACATCACACCACACACACAGCGTGTCCATTGATAGGAAAATATTCGATAGAGACTTCTCATGCCTGCAAGATCATCAGAAAGCCCCGAGCCTCTTCAAAGTTTGTAGACAGTAAGTGCGAATCATTTTTTCTCATTCCCCCTCCCCCAGTAAGTCGGACAAAAACTTGGTTACCCAAGGAACCTTTGCTTGTGGGTCGCCGGCGTTTCTTAAAACCATTTTATAATTTCTAAGCCAAAAGTCGCAGTTCTCAATCGAATTTCAAAAGCCACAGAACAATCTCCATTAAGCGGAGTTATGATCATTCTGCCAATGGTTTCCATTTTAGTCTCTGTAGTAAACCGGAACCAAAAATTAAAATGTACAGTTCACTCCTTGTTCTATCGCATGGAACCCTGCAGATTTCAAGAATGTAAAAGACTTTCCGATTAGGATAAGAATTCTTAGACGATAGATTCTACATTTTATAGCTTCGACAAAGAAGAATCTTCGGTCAGAACGCCAATTCGACCACTAAATGGTTTCCATTTTAGTCTCTGTAATCCGGAACCCCAAATTCTACAGTTCACTCCTTCTCTATCGCATGGAACCCTGC
>JBAMCP010002596.1:0-11466 GCA_037075105.1 Lissocephala sabroskyi | reverse complement strand
ACGGACGGACAGACGGACAAGGCTAGATCGATTTCTCTAATCATTCTAAGCATATTGGGTGTAACTTTGGGGGGTCTCCGACGTCTCCTTCTCCATGTTACATACTTTTGCACAAACACATTATACCCTTGTACCTCAGGTACAGGGTATAATAAAATATTCATTCAAAATGCCAGAGTTCAGCGGCGAGAGGAAAACGCTTTTCCGTTAAGCGAGCAACAGCAAAAAAATGATGAATTGTTTATTGAATTTTGCCGAGCAACAAATACACAGAAAACAAAATTAATCATACGCCCGGTGGGAGGCCCCCTGGAGCTCGCTTTAAGCTGCGCCGCTTAAAGTTTCTGCCACGGTGAAAATAAATTAAGTCGAGTGGCATTTGCTCAAAAAAAGGCAATTTCTTTCAATTCAATTTGGATGGGCATATTGAAGTGGCTCTCAATTGAAATTGCCGTCCATTGAATTGCTTTGTGTTTCGCAGCCTGACGGAATCATTAGGGCGACATTTCGAATGCAAATTTTCTAGCCGTCCACTCAGTTTCCTTCAAATCGAATAGCCTGACTGAAGTTCCAATTGAACCGAGAGGAAGCCACAAGAAAAGTGGACGGCTCTTCAGCTCCTTTATTACCTTTCTATGGAATTAATGGCTGAAAACGGCCCAATGAAAATTCAATTTAAAACAAAAAGAGCCGCTGGATCAGTAAAATATTGAACGGTTTTCTGGACTTTTAAGTCTTCGAATCTTTTATCTAAGAATGCCTCATTAAAACTCTTAGAAGCTTTAAGAAAATTCAAAGCCTTGGCCAGATTTCTAGCCTTCCCAGCTTTGAATTTCATGGTTCTTCTGAGGGAAAAATAAGTTTTAAATTAGCAGAATAGAAGCCGCAGGCTCTGCGGTTTTCTACCGTAGGCCTCTCTCCCTCTCCCCCGTAAGCTTGGACGTTTGTTTTTTGCTTCCTTAATCACCAATGAATCCGCAATGGATCCCCAGCAGAATCGAGAAAACCAGACAGGCCGGCCGCCGTCACCGTCGCCCCAGAAGAAACAGTTGCCAATTTATGGCTGACGGCGGCACCGCGGCACCTCCAACCAAATCGATTGAATAACTGATGCGATCGAGAGACCAACCGTCGCCTCTCGTCCCGTCCCGGTGCCATCGTGGGTTGGACTTTTGCGAACCTGTAACGAGTTAATTGCCGGGTAGCCGGTTTTTTGCTGAGGTGCGCTGATTGAAAGTGAAATTGAAAATGATTGGCAGCGGTGCGGCGGGGCGGGGCGGGGCGGGGCAAGGGACGACTGGAATTGGGCCAGCAAGAAATCAAGTTCACAAATGACGTATCTCACGAGCTGGAAAAACAGTTGCCAAAGCAGCTGGAATGCGAAAAAAAAACAGAATTTAACCGCCGTCGTCGCCGCTGGCATTTTTTGTGCTGGTTTCTTGCGCGAGCTTTGGCCAACACCCGTCCCGAAGTTGGCTTAAAAGCCTCGGTCGACAGTGCAGACGGTTTAGTTCCTCGCCGTAAACAAAACTAGTCACACCAGCCATCGCCACAGCCACGGCCAGCGCACCGATAATTCGGCGTCGTCCAGAAAATCACAAAAAAATCGGAAAAAAACGAAACCCGAAAAAATCGGAATCGCGTTCGCCGCGCGTGAACCGTGGAAATCAGCTGGGCGGAAGTGAGAGTGAGAACGAGTGAGGCCCCCCCACACACACACACACAGAGAGGGAGAGTTTGAGGGAGATCAGGAGCAAGTTTGACCACAACGACGGCAACGCCAAAGGCCAACGGGCCAAAGTGAACGGCAGCAAAAAAACCGCGTTCGACTCGTTTATTTTTTCATTCAGTGTCACCGCCGCATTCCAATCGAAATGCCGCTTTTGTTAGCCACATTGGTAGCGCTGCTGGCCACCAGCCCAGTGCTGGTCATGCCCAAGCCACTGCCAGATGCCTCGGCCACCATGGAGCCAAGCGAGGACGGGCCGGACGGCAGCCTGCCCACCTCCCTGCCGCGAATGGAGACCGGCACCTTCACCTACGAAGTGGATCCAGACGTGGTTTTAACCACCGATGGCATGATGATCAAGCCCTTCTCGGATGCCCCCGCCGAGGCAGCCGTACAAACAGAGGAGCCCCTGCCCGACTCGGTGCTGCAGCAGTTCGCGCAGGAGAAGAAGCCGCCGGTTATAGAGCATCTGACTGAGCCGCCAGCCGAGACGCCTGCTGTGCGCCCTGATCCTCTGCCAGCCGATGCCACCACCGAGGCTGGGCAGATGACCGAGCAGCCGACGCCCCCGTCCAAGCAGCTGAAAAGTAAGCCAAATACCAAGAAGCCAACCAAACCGCCCGTGAGTAAGCCAGCGGTCCACGAACCGAATCCATGGATGACAAAGCGGGCTTCGTTCGAAGAGGATGAAGACAACGAAATCGGGGAGCTCATGATGGCCGGCAATCATATGATGGAGTTCCGCATGGCCACCACCACCCCGGAGCCAGCCAGGGCCAGTGCGGCCCCCTACGTCGATGGGATCTATTTGTCGACTGATCGGTCGAATTTCGTGGCGGAGTCGGACGTGGAAATGGGCGAGATTTCGGACACGGCCACCGATACGAGCATGCAGTTCGCCACTCATGTGCCGGACAGGGCGATCGGGTCAACAGAGGGCGGAGCTGTGGAACTGACCTCCGCCTCGGGCTGGACCAGCTACACGGAGAGTCCCAATCGAATGCAGGATAACATTGTGATCGACTCAACGGATACTGCTGAGCTGGCAGCCAAGGAGGCCGAGTTCTTCCCCACCACCGTGGCCCCGCCAGTCCAGGAGGAGACCACCGCTGTGCCCATCAACACCACAGAGCCGGTGCTGCCGGAGGAGGAGACGACCACCGAAGCCGCCGAGCAGCATATTCATGCCGAGTCCACCGAGCCGGGCAACACCGAACCAATGCCTACTGTCAGGCAAGCGGAGGACACCACACCAGCGTCTAAGGTGGAAACCACCAGGAGGACCACCACCACTACGACAACCACGCAGAAGCCTACCACCACCACCACCACCGCCAGACCTACAACCACCACAACCACGCACAAGCCAAGCGCCGCAAAGCCTTCGCCACCGGCCACGGGAACAGGATCGGCCACGGAGAAGGTCAACTCTTGGCTGTCGTTCATGAAGAACTCGAAGGTCAGCACCACGAAGACCACTGGCAAGCCCAAGCTGACGAGCCAAGGCAAGTCGATGCAGCTGATGGCGGAGCTGATCCCCGAGGACGACAGCCAAATCACCATGACACCGCCGCCCGCAGGGGAAGCGATGGCAAGTTCGGTGAACAAGGAATTGCCGATGGGAGAGGCGGCGACCCGTCAGGAGCATATCAAAATCAAAGACGAGACCATCGCCCTGGGCATGGACGTGGGCAGCCTAGGGCCCGAGGCAGATTCCGAGGATCAGGATCAAACCAATCAAGAGCCACGGGAGACCACTCAAAGCCCCAGGCCCGTCGAGGTTCCAGCCGAACAGAACCCACTTGGCTCCCTAAGCATTGATGATGAGTTGGCCAACTCTGCTTCTCAGCTGCAGCCAACGGAAATGCCATCGAAGGAGGTCACCACGGTTACCCAATTGGTTGACGACGGCCAGCCCACCACCCAGGAGGAGGTGAAAATGAACGTTTCCATGGTGACGGAAAGCGTGCCGCTGAAGGAGGCAGCGGCCAACGAGATCCTCGTTATCACAGAGGTCAGCTATTCGGTCTCAAAGTCCAGTGGGTTGACCGAGGCCCCTGCCAAGGCCGAGGAGCCCGTGCAGCCCGTCAGCTTGGAGAAGCCCCCGCAGGGCATCCAGGAAGCAGTCGTGGCGGCCGTCGAAGAAGCCCGAATGCAACCAACAGAGGCCCAGCTTGAATCCAGAGTCGAAGAGCAGAAAATCATGACCCCGAGCCCACAAGAAATGACAGGGGACGAGGCTGCAAGCATGCAACTGGAAATGAAAGAGCAACCACAAACTCCAGCGGAGTCCCAGGTTGCCGTGGTGGCTCCCGCGCCACGCGACCTTAATGAGGAATCTCGGGTGGTCGAGCTTGAAAGCCCCAAGGCCGATTCACATTTGCTGGAGGAGCAGACCGCCGTCCACATGAACTCAGAAGAGTTACGAGAAAAAGTAGAGAGCAGCTTAGTTTCCCGTGTCAATCTGGTTGAGCCACCAAAAAATCCCAACCGTGCGGAGATCAAGACCACCGATGACTTGGACTACAAGGTTGTCCAGGAGTCCCGCCCGGTTGTCGAGATGATTGAGCCACCAAACAGCTCCAACCTGGATCAACTCAAATCTGACGGAGACTTGGACTCAAAGGTTGTCGAAGAAAAGGTAGAAGAGTCCCGTCTTGCCCCTGCCAACAGCGCCACTGCTGAGCTCATGGAGTCGCCCAGAAGTCCCAACCTGGAGGAGCTCAAAACCAAAGGAAACTTGGACTCAAAGGTGTTCGAAGAAAAGGTAGAAGAGTCCCGAGTGGCCCCTGCCAACAGCCCCACTGCTGAGCTCATGGAGGAGCTCAAATCTGAAGGAATCTTAGACTCAAAGGTCGTCGAAGAAAAGGTAGAAGAGTCCCGAGTGGCCCCTGCCAACAGCCCCACTGCTGAGTTCATGGAGTCGCCCAGGAGTCCCAACCTAGAAGAGCTCAAAACCAAAGGAAACTTGGACTCAAAGATCGTCGAAGAAAAGGTAGAAGAGTCGCGCCTGACTCCCGTCGACAGTTCCACAGCTCAGCTGGCAGAGGCACCAAAGCAACCCAACTTGGAGGAGGACACAAAGTTAGTGCAGGACAAAACTGAGGGACCCCAGATCGCCACAGAAAAGCCCGTTACCCTGACAGAACTCAACCCGAAAGTGGAGCCCGAAACACCCATCGCATCCACTGATCCCCACCAAATGAAGGCCGCCTTTGATTACAAATTAGTAGACATTGAATCCACTGCCGAGCTGATGCAGTCCCCAGACAACCAAGGCCAAGTTCAAGATCCCATGATGGAGACCAAGCTGGTCGAGCAGAATGTCACAGCGCAGCCAGCCACCGAAGCCACGCCCGCCCCTCAAGAATCCCACGACAGCCAAATGAACGGCTACAAAACCGAATCGAAGGTGCCCATATCTCCGATGGACACTGAGCTCGTCATGGCCGAATTGGTGGAGGCCGAGGCCAAGTCCAACGAAGAGGTCGCTGCTGCTGATGCTGCCACCTCTCCCGTGCCCCTGGCCCCTGAGCCACGCTCTCTGCAGACCCGAGCTCCGCCGCATATCGAACGCATCTTCAACCCCGACGGCGTCGAAGTTCTCTACGGTTACTCATCGGTGGTGCGGACAAACCAACAGCCATAATTGCCCCCCACACACGCAAGGTGAACTGGCCCGCAGACGACAAGCGACAGACGACAAACGACGGACGACAGACGATCGACGACTGATGACAAAAATCCAACTGCTTACAAATTCGACGGCAATTCCAATTCGTTTTCGATTTCGTTTTCGGTCTGCCATAAAAAACAAAAGCCAAACTTCTGAAACGAGTTAATTATGAGTTGAAATTTTAGAATATTTAACGGACGCAATCGTAGCCAAACCCGAGTGTGATAAACCAAAAAAAAAGCAACAACAAACGAAGAAATCTTTATAAATTTCTCATAAATTTCGTGTGAATTTCGTGGGAGACGCGAGGCCAGAAATTAAAAAAAGCAAACTAATTTTTTGTAATTTATAAATAAACACAAAAATCCACAAAAAATGTAGATTCCTAGACCTCATCGCATTTCATTTTTATCAACCCACAGCGACCAGAAATTACCATAATCCAATCGGCTGACATAATCGAGCAGCCCGACGATAAATCGGTCATCGATGAAGAAAACTTATCTAAGTTTTTAACCGTAGCGAACTTGTCTGAATAACCGAAGTATCAGAGTCCTTTTTAGGCATTTTGGGGAAATAGTATCTTCTATCTGTGCCCCGAATCGGAGCCAAGCAAAAACCAATAACTCATCGTTCACCGGTCAAGAGAGCCTTCCCGGAACTGCTTCTTTTTGAGAAATCAGGTGCCAAAATCTCAGCGAAGCTAAATGATAACTTGAAAGCCATTTCAAATATTATACCAGTGATGGCCGATTTCTGGTTGTTTAACGGTCGAGGACCGTTCGTGTCTTCTATTTTGGGCATCCGGCCAATGAGATGGATTCCTCGATAACCGATAACTGATCGTTGATTGTTTGCTGGACGGTTTGTAAGCCTTTCTGGGGTCTCCACTCGACGGAAGGAGATTCAAGCGAACTACTCCGATTACCCGCAAGACCAGCTGTGCCCACAACCTGAACACGCTCATATAAATACAAATATATATGGGTATATATCTTTTAATCGGCCCACCTGAAAATAAAAACCGGCACCAGCAGCCAGCCAGCCACCGCCGTCGTCGTCATCGTGAGCAGTCAATGGTCTCCTATAATTTTGCGTTTTGTATTTTTTTTTGCTTTTCTGTTGGTCTTTCCGGCACTCGGACACGTGGACAACTGGTCCGGCAATCTTGTTTGGTGACATGCTGGTCTAGGCCCCAGCGCTCTCTGAATTTGGCACTCGGCTCTTGGCTCGCTTTGCTCTTCGGCGAGTCATTCATTTGTGGATCGATGGCTTGTGGAATTTTGCAATGTTTATCACGTACAAAGCGACCCCGAGAGGGGCTCCGATTTGATTTCCATTTGAACTTGAGTTCGGGCGAAGGGGCCGCAGCCGGCAGATGATGAAAAGTGAATGAGGGCTTGGTCATTATGGGGCTTTTTTGCGGTTGGTTTGCCTGGCAAATTTGCCCCCATCGATTAGTCATTGGGTGTGCGATGTGTGGGGCAAGAGTCTCATTGGCCAACCGATTGACCAAAGATCCTATTGGAATTCAAATGAGATTTGCGGTAAGCCGGCTGCCAAAAAGAGAGTCGAGAGCTCAGAGAGATCTCGATTTCTGGTTTGCAACTGAAACAGAAAGTCAGCTAGGAAATAAATCTTACCTCTGCTTTTATGGCAAGCTAGTCTCGTTGGTTTCATTGATCTCGCGGAATGCGTTTTTTATGCAAATCCAAGCCAAACCCAACCACCTTGCGGCCCCAGTCCCCTCAAATTGTCAGCTTCCCAAACTCTCCAAGCCGGCCCAAAGCTCAGCATCGAAGGTTTGAGGCTCCGCTAACCAGGGACGCAAAATGTTCAATGCGCTGGAGGGTATGCTACGGTTTATGACATAATTAGCAGATTAAATGAAACCAGTTTGGTTTGAATTATTTAATTATTTTGTCAATTGATTTGGGTTAATCTCCATAACCGCCCAAAATAAAAATAAATAACTGGTATTACAGCCAACCCCCAACGCCGCACTTAACAGACGGCCTATAAAAGCCGTCGATCAGCGCCAAAGAATCAAGAATTGAAAGCCCGTCTAACGATGAAGATTTTTGTGATCCTGACTTTCGTCTTTCTGGCCATTGCCTGCGTCCAGGCATCCCCACGTCGCCACCACGGCGGTCGTAGGCACAACGACTATGACGACTTCGGCGAAGGCGGTTCCTTCCCTGGCGGACACGGCGGACACGGCGGAGGTGGCAGTTCCACGGCCACCGCCACGGCGAATGCCAGCTCAACGTCCAACGGTCATGGAGACGCCTCAGCGGTGGCCAATGCCAACGCCCAGTCCAATGGCAACGGAGACTCCTCGGCGACGGCCAATGCGAATGCCAGTTCCCAATCTGAAGGCGAAGTGTACTAGACAAAAAAGTCGTTTGCCTGTCAACTCAACGAAATTTGCATAGCCAAACAATCGCCAATCAAAATTAACCCGTTCCCAAAGACCTAGTTTCGCCAATTGGAAATTTCTCTCGGTTTGATCCATATTAATGCGTTGGCTCTGACGTCGATGGCTCTGCTTTTTCCCAACGCCCAAAAGACAGCTACGGTCTCTGGAACCTCCGATCTCCAGAACCTGTTTGAGATCCGTCGCCGATTTTTTAAGTTAATTTCCCATTATCACAAACATGATTAATATTCATGGGTGTCTGGCGCCGAGAAAAAAAGAAAACAAAAAATTAAAGAACCAGATTTTTGTAGTTAAGGCCGTCAATCGATTTGTAGTTCTTTAAACAAACAAATTATATATTCCCGGATCGGGTAGAAGGTTCGATTTTCTGGGTTCCCTCTTTTTCAGTAATTTCGAAAACGTGCTAATGACTTTTTCGCTAGAAAAAACTAAGAGAAGTCCGCGGATGATGAGCAAACCTCTTTCTATTTCTCGCCTACGATTTGTTTGTTTACTTTAAAGCTTCGCATTGACAAGCTAACTGCCAGAAAGCCATAAAGTCAAACAAAATAAACAAAAGACTTTCGCAAAAGCCAAAAAAGTATTAGAATTTTTAATTTACTCGCCGGTTGCCAAACCCCCAGAAATAGAGAAACTCCGTGTCTGTGGCTTGGAAATTTAGTTGATGAGATTTAGATCCTTTATAGACAACCAGTTGAGTTCCTTCCTTTCTCACCTGTCCTCTTTTCTCTCTCGCTGCTTTGATTAACAACTTATCCCGCTTTTTAAACCGCAGGCTTCCGATTTTCTCATTTTCCTTCTTTATTTTCCTAGTTTACTAATCTGATTTTGAAGTATCGCCTTCTTTATTGTTCTCGTTGACTGATCAGTTTGATACTAAGCTCGGATTTCACCTCAGACTTTAAAATAAGAAATAAGACACAAATTATTTAAATTCCTAAAAATATATTATGAAATCCCCACTTTATCAGAAAAGGAGGAGAACTGTAAAGTGAAGCAAGCATTGACGGCCTTTTTAGATCTTTGTAGGAATTGGGGGAATATTTTGATGAAGCCAACGAGAAACAGTCTAGGAATCTTCATGAGTTCCCCAATAAAACTCAGACCAGAAATCATTCATTTAAATTTGCTATTTCCCTCATCAAAATATTAATTCCTCCTTTATTTATTGGCGGCCATTGTCGCCTTCTAACGCTACAATCTTTCGAGGTCTCCCTGAAGATCTCAAGTCAAATTTCCAGATCTCAAATCAAATTAAGTCCCATGTGAATCCCCCGCACAATTTGACTGACTGCGTTGGCCAAACTGGAATTACCAGTCCATCAATTGATTAGCACAGAAAAGCAAACAAAAACAAACCGGCAAACCAGAAGTCATCCGACCTCCAACTACTGGGAATAATAAAATCCTCAAATTTTTAGGTTTTACGTTTTTTTTTTTAATTTTTGTTATTTTTTTTAGTTGATTTGAAACAACCAAAATCTTGTTTGCGTCGTCATCATCATTCAGGAACAGGAGGAGGCAATTAGCCTCGGTTGGGTCTTCCTCCGCCATTAGATCCCGAGGAAGCATTCGCAACAGAAGAAGCAGAGGCAGTGGAACTACCAGAACCCTTCGTGATGGCCTGAGCGCTGGAGGAGGCATCAGCGCTGGCGCCAGCGCCACCACGTCCGTTACCCTGGGAACTTGCCGAAGATGAGGCACTGGCAGTGGCACTCGAAGATCCACCGGCGCTGCCACCGCCGCGGCCGCCACCGAATCCTCCCTTACCGCCGCCGCCTTGGGCTATCACGGAGGCATCCGCTCCAGCGGAGGCGGTGCTTTGGCCACCAGAGGGTTCCTTTCTTGGCAGGGCAACAGCCACGGCCAGAAGCAGGGCGAATACGATGATGGTCTTCATTGTTCAAGTAGCTGGACAAACTTAAAACTCACAGCCCCAGGGCAGCGCTTTTATAGGCGATAATCGGAGCCGCCAGCCAGAGATTTCGGTCGGAGTGTAGAGACGGGCGGGGCAGGCGGGGCGATCACAAATTAGCAGGCAAATGATAGACCAAAAAGCCCGTCTAGACAAATGCAAAAAAAGAGAAGAAGCCGCGTTTCGATGACGCCGACGACGACTTCGGCCAGCTACTAAATTATGGCAGTTTTTTCATATCGAATGCATTAAATCGCCGGCTCAACAACAACGACAGCGGCTGCCAAACTATTAACTCGGCTCGTGTCAGTTTTCTAACCCCCGAACCGGTCGGCGTCCGTCCATACGAATCGCCCTCGCCTCTGATAAGGCGGCACCGGCGGCTAATTAGCATCTTTATCGCCCCCGGGCCTTCTCCGCGTCGCAGATCCATAAAGTTTTGGATTTACCTAGTCACTGTCATAATTTCGGTGACGGGTGCGGATCCCGCGGAGGTCTTACATCGATCGCTCGAGCAGCGAAGCTCAATCAAGCGGAGATCTCTTCCGTATTCAGATTTATGTAAATCGATAACTTTTTTAACGGTTTTCACTGCCTATCGGAGCGTGTAAAGTTCGTCGACGTGTTCGTTCGTCATCGGCAAATGGCGAGCAGGTTTTGGTTTTTTTTTTTTTTTTTATTTATTTTTTCTAAAAATTTTTTTTTTAAATTTATTTTTTTCTAAAATAAATTAAAATAAATACGCAATACTCCTGCCTTCCACGTGCCGCAACGGTTGACGCGGCAACGCCATCGGCAAGGGGATAAAAATTCGACTAGGGAGTTAACTTTGGATTCCTAGGGAAACTTTGGGATCCATTTGTTTTCAGACTTAACGGATATAGTCAAAATGATCCGCTTTCCTTCCATGAAAGTTTTCTTTTGCTTTACGTTGAAATACTCGTATTTTTTATTAAATATAATAAAACCTTTTACTATTCCAGCAGTCCTTTATGCCGTTTCATACTGTTATCTTAAAAGATCCTTTTATACTTTTATTAACAAACATTTTCCGAAAGTAAAGATCTCCTTTTCTGGAAGTCGAATCACTCCAAAGCAAAATTAATGCTCCTATTTAACGCAGCATTGTATGCTTATTTATTTTATTATTTTTTTTACTGATTTTATATTTTTAGATCAATTAAATCTGTCAGATAATTTTTCGTGACAAAGAAAAATAGCCTTAAAAGACTTATCTAAGGGTTTCCGAACTGTAGACATTCTGAACATGTTTTTGTATTTATAAGCTTAAAAATAATAATAATAAAAAATAAGTTCCCAGGCCGCTAAGCCAAATTTTCCTCTCGATCAAATGCCTTTGGTGGATGGATTAAAAATGTTTTGGCTGCTCAAAACATTAACTACAATTTTCTTATTTATTTTCTACGTTCAAAAAAAAAAAAACTTCATTTAGATAAGATCCGAATTCTTAAGAACTCGAGTATTTTTTTAATATTCTTTTTGTGTTAGTTCGATCAGAAATCACTTAGACTTAAATTATTTAGTGGAAAATCTTTATTGGCTAAATTGAAAATCTTAGGCATGGCACTCGGGCTCGACTGGGTCCAGGATGTTTAGCCGCGGAAACCACCGCCACCGCCGCTGGAGGAAGCCGACGCAGAAGAACTGGCAGAGGCAGAGCCACCGCCTCCACGACCGCCGCCGCC
>JBAMCP010002595.1:0-11470 GCA_037075105.1 Lissocephala sabroskyi | reverse complement strand
TCTTTCAACCGGCCAACGGGTTCATTGGAACGCCAAAAGAATTATAGAAAATATTCGAATCACAAAGAGTTCTAGGAAATTGCCTGAAAATTGGGTTGACATTCGTTTATTCCAAGAAATATACGACTATTCGGTTGGGTTCTTTAAAAGTTAAAGATTTAAGAAGTTAAAGAATTTACATCTTGAAAATTATTTAAGTGCTTCAATCGAAAGAAATTTTAATTATTTATTTTGTCCGCAAAGTATCCAATTATTTTCGATATTATAACTTCTAAATCTTTCGCTAATAATTCCTTGGAAATGCTGATTTTTTGAGAACTTTAAGATCGACATAAAATCCTTAAAGTATCCAATTATTTTCAATATTATAACTTGCAAATCTTTCGCTAATAATTCCTTGATTTTTCCGGTTTTTTGGTAACTTTAAAATCCATATAAATTCCTTAAAGAAACACAAATTATCGGAGACCATTAAATGAAAACCATAAAACATAAAACACCCAAAAAATCGCTTAAAACGAAAATGGGATCTCGATTGTGAGTTCCAAGAAGCGATTCAAAGATTCGAGAAGAATAAATCCCAAAATGACGTCGCGTGGGCCATTTTGGCTCGCTGCTCGTTTCGGCCAATTCCTCGCGTCGTCTTGGCCGTCTCAGGGGGCCTGCAGCGGGTGGAGGATGTTTGCCAACCATCACATCGTCGTGCCCCCCACCCCCGGGGCCACCCTTTTTATTTTGAGTTGGTTTATTTTTCTATTTTGTTTTTCTCATTGTGGTCATCCTCGAAAATTGTTTTTGAGTACCGGACATGACGTCAATAAGTGGGCGTTTGTGTTAATTTTTATTTCACTCTCGCACACACACACACCCGTACACACACCCGCTCGGGCAAATGCCAACAGCACGGCTTTTCGAAATGATTTTTATTTTTTAATTCGATTTTACGGGTGAAATTTGTTCGATTTTCACTTGGCGGCGGTGGCAGTAAAAAAGCAGAAATTTATAATAAATTTAATGCTGGGTTTTTCTTGGCCTTTTTGTTTATGGCGCTCACGGTTGTTCATTAATTTCCTGTATTTCCTTATAAGCCGCCAGCATGGCCACCGCCGCCGCCCGGCTCATTCGCATTACTCATACGCCACGTTGTGCGGCCGGCGCGGCTAGATAATTCGAAGCGATTGACTTCAAAACACAGTTGCTGTCGTTGTTGTTGTTGTTGTTGGTCTATAAAAACATTCGACAATCGTCAGAAATATGCGCCAAGTCAAAGTTCAATTAGCAGTTCGTCTTTTTTTTTATTTTTGTTGTCTCGGAATGTAAATTTTGCTGTGGGTAAAGCAAAAATGAATTAAATTTGTTGCTTTTTTGGCGCCTCACAAACCGCCACGAACTGGTTGGGGCGGCGGTAATTTCGGTTTTATTTGCTCCTCATCGCGGTTGTTGTTGTTGTTGTTGATTTAATTTGAATTTTATGGATTGAATTGTTGGTCGTCTGTTTTGGGCACTAATTGTTTGCCAAATAAAAAAATCCCATCGCATCCACAGCGAAAAGATTAAAGTTAAATTGTTGCTGCCGCTGTCGAGTTATCAGCAAACAGCGGAAATAAAAGCAAAATCGTTTTATTTTTATAAAGGAGGAAAGGAAATGAATTATAAATCAAAGCAGAAACGGGAGAATAATCTGTTCAATGGGAAAGGTAAATGGGAGAAGGGAAATATTCTAAAACTGATATAAATAATTTCAAATTAAGTGCTCTGAGGAAGTTTTTAAAAGAAGCTTAGATATTTTTAAAGATCTTAAAAAGAAAGAAAGAAAATGTTCTCAATCAAATATTAATAATTTCAAATTAAGTGTTGGGAAATAGAGGAATTTCTTAAAAGAAGCTGGGAGATTTTTAATGATTTAAAAAGAATTAAAAAAAAATATTATGCAATGAAAAAAATATTATTCTTAAATACATATTTTTTTAAATTTTTAGAAGACTTTTGCAACTTAAATAAAAATAGTTTAACAAAATAAATCCCGTAAATGAATAAAAAAAATATACAATTAAATATTTAAATATTTTTACAGGAAATTTAAATGACTTTAAAATCTCATATAAATTTTGAACTATTCCAACTTCAAAGATCACTGAAATATTTTATAAAAAAATATTAAAAATAATGCAACCACTAAATCATTTAAATGAATATTTTTAGCCTATTTTTAAGGCTTTTAATTTGATTCTTTTGTGATTTAAATATAAATATTTTTAATAGGAATTTAAATGACAATAAAATCTCATTGAAATTTTAAACTTTTCCAACTTCAAAGATCTCAAAAAATTATTTAATAAATATTAAATATAAATAACTCTTATAAATAATTTAAAGTAACATTTTTAGTCTATTTTTAAGGTTTTAGTTTTGTATTTTTTTTGTGGTTTACCGAGCGTAAGAATTGGAAAACTTTCCATTCGAATGTTTGGGGAAAAGTCACGGCGTCTAGAAATTTAAAGAATAATTCTCGACCTTCTCCCAAGAACCAGAGAACGAACCACAAGAGCCACCGAGTTAGTAAATAGAAAAAAAATTGGGTGGGGGCTGGGAACTTTGGACTCGGACGGCCGGCACGAGCGGCCGGTCCCAGGGGTCAGTCCGGCTGGTCCCATGGTCTCTGCTGTTTACTGTAAACAACTTTCCGGCCCGGTGGTACGTGCCAGGGCCGCTGGTGCCACCCACCGCTGTGGTGGTTTTAATTGCAAACGAATTTTACTCATTTGCGGTTTTTTGTTTTTGCAGAAAGCAATCGAATCGAGTGTGGAGCAGCCAACAGGACGATGAAGGAAGCTATCAGTGGCCGGCAGCAGCGTGAGAATCATCGAGGCCATTGAGGACGAAGCTCCCCACCCCCGACAAACTGACAGCCAGCGAGAGAGAGAGGAGATCCAAACACATTGGCCACCCACTACATGGATCGCAGAAATGGCGGCGATCCCTTGGCGCCACCCCGGCCCCCTAAATTGTTACCGCGCGTGCATCGTCCAAGGGCGCCGGAGCCAGCGGCGATGAGCGAGCCATGCACGAATAACCACAGCAGCAGCAACAACAACAGCAGCAACAACTTTCATCAGCACCAACAATTGCTTCATAGTATTACCAACAACAACACCAGCAGCAGCAACGGAAGCGGGAATCCAATATCGATAATCCCGTCGTCGTCGTCGAGTTTGGCAGCGGATTTCGACGACTATCAGATCCATCATTTGACCTTCCTGCCGCAGCGGCCGAGCAGTCTGAGTCGGAACAGCAGCAACGCCTCCTCGTCAACGGCCACGGCCACCAGCACGGTCAGCGGGGCCTCCAGCACGTTTACCCGGCGACGACCACCGCCACCGCCGGTCCTTGTAACCAGCGGCAGCAGCACGGCTGCCTTGCCTTTGCTGACGGGCATCACCGGCAGCAGCAACACCACAACCACCAGCAACAACAACTTCCTTAGTCATTTCCAAAGCATCGAGCCAGTGCAGCAGCAGCAACAGCCGCCGCCGCCCGCCTCCCCAGTCACGCTGGCGCAACCGCGACCTGAATCGGAAAGGCTCACCAATGAGTATGTGGACACGCCGTTGCGTGCAGCGGCCGCTGGTGTTGGCCAGCAGCAGCAACACTTGCAACTGCAGCATGCCACGCGGGCCCAGCACCCGGCCGGGCAGCAGGACAACGGCCAGACGACCACGCATCATCTGCTGTTGTTGCCGCAACGCGAGCTGCTGCGGCAGCACCACCAGCATCACCAAATACATTCGACCTCGACCGCCCAGCATCATCCGCATCCACGACTGGCGGCGGGCCCAGCAAGTGCGCAGGCGCACGCAGCAGCAACAGCGACGACGACGGCCGGCGTCGATGGCACCGATGGCTTCTTACATTCGCATCATCCCACGCATCCGCATCATCCGCAACTGAACGGCTCTAGCAAACCACCCGCGACATTTGCCTCCTCGCCGGCGGCAGGGCGAACGGACGGCACAAAGTTCACACCCCCGCCACCGCCGCGCACGGGCACCGGCTTTGCGGCCGTGGCCGCTGCCGCCCAGCAGCCCATCACCCAGCCCATCACCAAGCAGCCCGCCTCTTCAGCCCACAAGCCCAGCCCCCTCACCGGCAAGGAGCACCTCCACGCCCTCGAGGAGCTCTTCGAGCTGCACGGCACCCAGCAGCTCAATCCCGCCACCGGCCAGCTCACCTCTGGCCCCATCATACGCGGCGGCGACCCCACCCTCCTCAGCCCCATAGTGTGCCCCCGCTGCGGCCGTTGCCGCTGCGAGCAGTGCCAGAGCCCGCGGCCCCTGCCCCAGACCTGGGTGTGCAACAAGACCTGCCTGTGCAGCGCGGAGTCCATCATCGACTATGCCTCCTGTTTGTGCTGCGCCAAGGCGCTTTTCTACCACTGCGCCCGCGACAATGACATGGACTGCGACGATGGCAATGGCACGCCCTGCGTGGATAATCCCTGCTCCTGCGGGCCGTACAAGCGGACCCAGCGCTGGGGCTGGCTGGGGGCCCTGTCGATTGTGCTGCCCTGCTTGTGGTGCTACTGGCCGATGCGGGGCTGCATGAAGCTGTGCGAGAAGTGCTACGCGCGGTTTGCCGGACGCGGCTGCCGGTGTCAGGGCGTTGGCTCGAATTCCTTGATGCCGATTTCGCCTTTGGCTGGCAGTGGCGCGGGCGGCGGCGCAGGCAATGGTGTGGCCAATGGACCCGCCAATGGTCTAGGCCAGGGCAATGGCAAGGCCTTGGAGCATGGACGCAGCGAGTGCAGTGTGGCCGCCAGTCGGATACTGAGGAAGGGCGATCTGACGCCGGAGAAGCGCTTGCTGGACTCGAGTCCGGATTACTGAAGGGCGGCTGGACTGTTTTGGCGGTGAGCCAAGATAGCGACCAGGAGCGATGGAGGGAAATCTACAAAATGAAAGAGAGAAAAACGTAAAAAAATGAGAAATGAAAAATTAAATAACCAAAGACTGCAACAGATAATTATTAATTGTTAGAAATGTTATTTAAAAAATAATTTTCGCTTAATTTTAAAATAAACACAAAAGAGATGAGGAGATGAAGGAAAGAATACGAAATTTTTGGCTGACCACTGACGATGCGCGCGCGTCTTTCGAACGAAGTTTATTTTTTTTTGTTTTTTTTATTATTTTGTATTATTTTTGATTTATTAACTTAAATCCAAAATCAGTTCAAAGTCTAAGTCAATACGAAATAATTCCAATTCCATATATTGTATGAAAGAGATTGAAGAGCGTTCAAGGAATCTACAAGACCTTCAGACAATGAGTGACCGACCGACCGCCACATAACACCAGATTCAGATCGGAGATATACATATATATACGACTATATAGCTGACTTTTAGAGAAATATTGCATACCGTATTAGAGAGAAAAAACATTAGTAGAGTTAAAAAAAATACCAGTCCATTTTTGATGTCGTAGATGAAATTGATTTTTCAAATTGTCCTTTTTTTGTAACGGCAACGTGAATACGAATTTAAGATTGAGAAATTGGAAATTGAGAAGGTTTTTTGGATACTTTACTTTTATCGACCATCCCACTCTAAATGTGCTTATATGTAGAGATCTATATTTCGGATCGTATGTGTGTGTATGCGTGTGCGTGTGTGTGTGTGAACAGGGTTTACTTTACTCATTCGAGGGGAAATCGAAAGACAGTCAACCGGCAGTAAATTATTTTTTTTTATATACGATATATATACACACCAGATATATACTATATATAGAGAGAGAATGAGAGATCGAGGAATCGGAATTACAGTGGCAAACCGAATTGTAGCAGTAAAACGGAAAGCAAAAGGCTTACGATTTATAAATGTACACATAAAAAAAGAAGAAGAAAACTAAACACTAATTATATAAAGAAGAAGAAGAAGAGAATTAACTTTATGCAACTATACTATATGTAATCTGTATATGTACTATATGCCTAGGAATACGGACACAAACTATTGAGAAAGATTAACAACTCCTTAAACCATAAAATGCAGTAAATTAAAAATTAACTAAAAACTAAAAAAAAAAACAACAAATTCTAGGAATTTAAGCATTAAACAACAAAAACCCCTACATATAAATATTTATTTTATTTGTACATTTTATTTTAATAAAACAAAACAAACTGATGAGGACGATGAACAGGAAGTCCAAGGGATGTGACGAACTTTATGTAATGTTTTTAGAATGTATGTTCCGTTAAAAACTACAAAATAAAAAAAATCATATAATACTAAAATCTTGGAACGAATCTTTTTCATATGCAAGGGACGGACGGACGGCCGCTGCAAGCGTGCGCGTGTGTGTGTGCCAAATGGCAAAATAAAACTAAAGCAGCTGTTTCCGGTATTTGATTTGATTGATAGTGAACTGGCAGTTTGTTTATCTCGAGCGCAGTGCGCACACGGCTTTTGCTCCCGGGCCAGCAGCAAGCAGCATACGCATGTCTATCCAGAGCGTCGACGTTGTGGCCGCCGCCGGCGATGTGGTTGTCGGCGTCATCATGCGCGGGGGCGGGGGGCATCCGCAGTTGGGATGCCATGCACATGCTGCTTTGCCGCCTGCCGCCTGGCTATTTGGGGCCGCCGCCATGCGCTTTTTATTTTTAAATTGCTGAAAATGTTGGTACGCCCGTCGCCCGCTGACCGACGTCACACCCTAATATGAAAAATTTACAACTCGGCATCAATTTAATTTCAACTGCGAAATATTTACAGAGTTGCCACCGAAAATGCACCAAAAATCCAGAGCAGTTACAACCCTAAGCCAATAATCCAGAGCGGTTACAACCCTGACCCTGGTTTTAAGCCAGTTTCAGTGTGATGGCAACCATGGACTGAAAAAATTGTGAAATTGCGTAACATGTGCGAAAATTATTGAATTTTCGCTGTTTAATTGATGCGAAATGCAAGAATAACCGTAAACGTGATCGTGTGCGCCGGATAACCAACAACCCCACGCTCGCCAGCCTACTAAAATGTGTATTTGTTTGTTTTCGCGTGTGCGCGTTCAATTTCACAATCAGAGAGTTCGCCCAGTGCCCACTCTGTTGTGCGCGTGTGTTAATGCGTGTGTGTGCGTGTGTGTGATGTTTGTCGTAGAGGATCAGAGACACAGAGCACTTAAAAAGTGATAACCTTATATTTCGCCTGGGTAACCTTTACTGCAAAAAAACAGCCGCTGTAATCAGCGAATGGCCGGCCGGCCCGGGCCACCGCCACCGCCACAGCGGCCGCCGGCTCGCCGTTGATTGACATACTTTGCCCAGACTGGCCCGCTCGCCCGGCTTCTTATTGATGAATGGAGGAGGTGAATGATGTTCGCTGGCTGGACCGCTCTCCGGGGTAAGTGCTTGTTGCTTTTTTCCATTGTCAAACTCGATCGATTGATCGAGTGGTGTGGGCAAGGAAATGACCTTTTGCAAGGGGCGCTCAAGGTGGCCGCTGCCCCCCGCCCGCCCCCTCTGGCCACATCGACAATTTTGCTCGTTATCAACGGCTGGCCGGCCATAAATGTCGAATTATGTTTATTGCAATGACCAGGGAACTTAATCTCGTCGGCTGCACCGCCGGCTACACAGACAGACAGAGTGGAAGCTTTTGAATGACAGATCAATGGGATCGAAGATAATCGACCACTCGGGGGGTACAGTGCGAAACGCAAACTGCTCAGTCATTCAAGATGCCCAGCTGGGGAGAGGGAGAGGTAAACGAGTCCTGCCGGCGGAAGTCGCCTGCGGTTGCCTGACGATGGGAACGGACAACGGGCAACAGGTGCATTGGGCACGCAATCTCAACAAATACGCACATCCGCTTGGGGGGGCTTGTTTGCCAGGGACGGAAGCCGCCAGGTGCTCAGCTCTTGCCAGCGGAAGCGACAGAGGGCGCATACAAAAATGGAAATTGTCGGTTGCCCCGCCCACTTGTCCGCTGTCCTCTGTCCGGCGATCGCCAGGGCGCTGACAAATTCATTTGACACTTTCGGGCGGCCGTCTTATCGCTCTGCCTGGGCGCGGCAGGCGTCGCTCTTGGCGGCCATTGAAACTTGTTTTTTGGGTTCGCTTGGAATTGCGTTCGGTTGTCTATGAAGCAACTCAGATTGTGGATTACGTTGTTGTTGCTTGTTGGTTGTTGGCTGGAGCACATAATTACCGCCGCGCGCATTTAATCCGACAAATGGCTTCAACCTTAAGTGAACTTTGGGCTGTCGAGGCTCTCAAGAGTCGACCATAAACCTTGAAATTTTCAGAGGGTTATTAAGGGATTCTTGAGGTTCTATAGAATCCGATTGAAGTTTTTCAGTCTTTCCCTGATTTCCCTGCACCTGTTCGTTTGCTTCTCGGACAGAAAAAAACATTGCGATTCCGGTGGCAACTGAATTTTCTTGTATCTGCTGGGGTCTCAGTTACTTTATCTGCGGCCGCCCATCGGCGCGGCCTGGGCACCCTCCACATGTTGCTTCATTCATCCCGCCGCACGCAGCCGGGGGCGGGCGGCATGATAAATAAAGTAAAGTGCATTTCCGTCAAAACAAGTTTGTTCTATTAATATTTTCAATACTTCGAATTGAGACGACGACGGCAGCGGCGGCAACTTTCACTGCGCGAAGCTCCCAACGAGATCACGTCGAGAACTTCGATTTGGTGGGGGCAACAGAGTGAGAGAGAGAGGGAGGATGAATTTAGGGCCGCCGTTGGCCGTGCACGTGCACCCCAGACCGGTGGAGGCAGCATAATTTTAATTTAGCGACGCGCTGATCTCCCCTAGAAATCTACACGCACAGCCAGAGAGAGAGAGGGCAGGGCAGGGCGAGCGAGAAAGAGAGTGAGACCCCCGCCAGGCACACACCACACCACACACCACAAGGCAGGTCTGTTGTAAACAGACTTACAGTTATTTTTATTGGAGCCAAGCAGCGCGACAATTCATCCATCATTTCTGTTATGATTTTAAATATTTCGACGCGAACGACGGCGAGCAGGAGGCCAACTGCCGTCTGCCGTTCGTTCGTTCGACTTTTTGGCTTGCGGTGGGGAGCCGCAGCCGCCGCATCACCCTGACTGCTGGCCTGCCTCGCTGTGGCTGTGGCAGGCAGCATCCGGTAATTATGCGACACGCTGATTAAAATGCGTTAAACGCGCACAGGCAACCAACCAGCGACCCACCTTCCCTCCGAGCAACTGTGTGTGTGTGTGGGGTGACGGTGGGTCGGTTGGTTTGCTGCCGCAGTGAAATCTTCGCTTTAACAAGTTTTCCGTGACGAAGCTGAGGTTAACCCCCCCTGTCCCCCTAGCAGAACAGCCGGCGGCTTGTTCATTTGTCAGTTCGATAGCTCCGATAGTCGGATCGATAACTGGTTCTTCTTCTTGCCAGGGTTGCCGGTTGTTGTTTGTGTGGTTTTTGTTTGACTGTTTTTTCTGGCATTGCACTCCCCACGGCATTCGTCCTCCACAGAAAAAGATGAATAAAAAAGAGAAGCAGAAAGTCGTAAAGACACCAACACAGCAACAAAAACACAACGACCACGCGGCGGCGACTCCAAGTTGCCGTGGCAGGGCCGTCGCCGCCTTCGCCTCCACCTCCAGAATGCTCGTCGTCGTCGTCGTCGTCGGCGACGTCGTCTCCGTTGTTGCATTGGCGTCGGTCGGTCGGTTGCACTGCAGTTCTTTATATGTCTGTCTCTTTTGCTCTTGTGTTTTCTGTCTCGCTCTGGCTCTTTTTTATCGTGTGTCTTCTAACTCGTTGACGACGTCGGTTGTGCGTGGCGCAGCGCAGTCGCCGCTGCCGCTGCTGCTGCTGTTTGCTTGTCTCGTTTTTGATCGTGTGTCGGTCGGTGTACACACACACGCACACTCACTTGCAGTTACATACGCAATTCAATGAAGAAATGTGGGGAGAGTCAATGACCCGGAAATTGTGTCTAAAACAACAACAACAACCGGCAACGAGAACCACCGATGAACCCCTCATCAGAGAAGTAGCTTTGCGGGAAGCCAACGATCCCCTGGGCACCCACAATGTCCGTCCGCACGGCCTAGTTAACCCCACGGGCACAAATCTTCGGGCCGCAATGACCTCCGCTTTGGCCCACATGTCTAATGTATTCTGAGTTTTGTCTCATTGACATTTTCAATTTATTGCATATCGAAAAAATTAAGCACAAAAGTTCAGTGCCATCGGACATCAAATGTCCGTCGGACTCGACTCCTCCTCCCTCGCCGCAGCCTCTTTCATAATAATGAGAATTTATGAGCCTCTGAGACACGCACGATGGCCCTAGGCGACTCCAGATACTCTGGTTTGGCGAGGCCTCAACTTTGAGGCTCTCAATTCGACCTGTTCAACAGGATTGAATAGGAAATCTTTCCCGAGGAGAACTGGTGATCTTTAATCGCTCTGCTTTTAAAAAACAATTACCTCAGAATTACTTCAGCTGAATCCTTTAACTCCAGGGGGGGATTCGAAGAGATCGTTAATAATCTCAATATCAGGGAATGAAAACTAATTTCCTCGTTGACTAATTGTACGGTCTTCGATCTAAGGTTTCTAAGCTAAAGAATATATAATGAATCTGAATTCTCAATCCTGAAAGTCCGGAGAATACGAATGCCTCAAAGAGCATTAAGAATCTCAATAACGAGAAACCCAAACTAATTTCTTAAGCAAATAATTGTACTCTTTATATAAGAAGTCTTTGATCTGAGGTTCCTAAGCTAAAGAATATATAATGAATCCAAATTCTCAGGGGATAGAAATGCCTTTAAGATCGTTAATAATCTGAATAACGAGGAATCTCTTACTAATTTCCTCGTCAAATCATCTTTGATCTGAGGTTTCTAAACTATAGAATAGAACATTCAATGAATCTGAATTCTTAATCCCGAAACTCCGGGGGATACGAATTTTTCACAAAACTAGCCCAGCCAGGCGACTTAAAGAGGGCTAAGAATCTTAATAATGAGAAATCAAAATTATTTTCCTTGTAAAATAATTGTCATATAATAATTATTATATGAGATGTCTTTGATCGGAGGTTTCTAAACTAAAGAATATATAATGAATCTTAATTCTGAATCCAGAAACTCCAGAGCATTCTAATGTCTAAAGTTCGTAATAATCTGAATAACTAGAAATCTCCTAACTAATTTCCTCGTCAAAGATTTGTACCCTTCATATGAGAAGTCTTTTCTTTCAGGTCTTTAAATTAAAGAATCTTAAAAGTCTTCAGTTTTTTATTCATTAGTCGCTTACTTACATCCCTTTATTTTCACTTCTCCCGCTCTCAAAGGATTCCAGTTTCCTTGATAATCTAGTAATTATTTTAAAGTTAAGGAAGAAAAGCAATTCCACTGATTGTGTGTCCAATTTTGGATCATAAGCCCTGTCCGTTGTGCTTAATAGAGAAACCATTGA